>WBZZ01006183.1:80000-117500 GCA_019918135.1 Paulinella micropora
ATGCAAGACTACTCAAAATCAAAGGTATATGCCATTAAATCCACAAACACTAATAAGGTGTATATTGGAAGCACTACTATCGATTTAGGTAAGAGAATGCGTAATCATACATCATCATATAAACAATGGAAAAGTGGTAAATCAAAAATATATACGAGTTCATTCATAATTCTTGAAGCTGGAGATGCTTATATTGAATTACTAAAAGATTATGCGTGTAATAACAGAAAAGAACTAAACAAGAGAGAGGGTGAATTTGTAAAACAAACAGAACATTGTTGTAATATGAATACTCCTGGTTCAATTGAGCGATCAGAATATTATAAACAATATTACATGCAAAACAAAGACAAATATGAACAATATTATGAAACAAAAAAAGACATAATCAAAGAAAAGAGCAAAAAATATTATGAAACAACAAAAGATAAACGGAAAGATTACAATGAAGCACGTAAAGCAGAAATTAAAGAAAGAATGAAGCGATATTATGAAACAAAAAAAGATATATTGAAAGAGAAGTCAAAATCATATTATGAAGCAAATAAACATAAATGGAAAGAGCAATATAACAAAACACCACAATTAGATACTTCAAATTCATTAGAAGTATTAAAGCAAAGATATGAGCAATTAAAGAAAAAACTTGAATAGCAACAATAAATAATTTTTTTTCGCAAACAATATCTTACCATATATATAATCATAACGACAAAAACAATTTCTTTCTAAACGATAGATATATATATCATAAAGACCACATATACAATGGACCAATACCAACCAGAACTATTTCCGCTCTACCATATTGAGCGACGAGGAGACTACATCAGGCCCAGAGGCAAAAGAAGATGGTATCTCATTACAACTCCAACCGCACTGCGAATTATAAACAGATTAACTGGTGGCCACCCCGAATTCGTCGGCAGAATTAACTCACTCGTTATACCATATGCTCCAGGATGGGAAGCTCGCCTCCAACAGCTAAACCCAAATACAAGCTATCTCGTTCAGCTGGATTATGAAGGATATAATGGACCAGTCAGAGGAATATACAGAGCTAACGAATTAAAGCGGTCAATTAATGCGGTTAGAAACTTTGTGGAACGACAAGCAAGGTTTTACGAACAAAGAGAAGACAAAGACCTTAAAGTCATTACTATTGACCAAGTTAACCCGCAAAATAATGCTGTCATACCAATGGCACAGGGTGAAATAAACTGTGTGCTAGAATGTATTATGAAAGACTTTCCAAACCCAAACAATAGAAAACGAAAACGAGACCATATAATAGTAGATAGATTTAAGGATATCAAATATGCCACAGCAAAGGACATTAACGAAATGGAAGACTTCATCCGATGTAGGATTTATGTATTTGATGGTATGAATATATTATGGCGAGCATCTACTAAGGATTACCCAAAACAGATAATAATTAGATGTAACGATTATCACGCCACATTAATAAAAGGAAAACAAAAAGACATCTGTATCCAACATATTAAATCTATTGAGCTATTATACGATATTAACGAAAACATGCCAGAGCCACGGCCCCAATATGCTACTAACCACGAAGCAAGTAATGTGAAACTATCTACAAACCAATACGAGAACAAAAGGATATCACAGGAAGAACTTAACAATATACAAACCAAACTTGAATTAGAACATAAGGAGTGTTATTCAATGACAGACCAATCTGGAAACATTGTAGCAATATTAGATAAAGAAAACAAACTAAACTATAAATGCTTAGACCGTTTCAAACACTCATCATTCGTTCCTAAAGATACTCCCGCTTGGTCATTACCATCATACTTCAAACAATTATTTATACAGTGTCTCATAGAAAAACATAAACCTAAGTTCCATACACAAATTACTGAACCTAATATATTACGACACGTGAAATCTGGTCAAATACAATTTCATCATATCTTTAAACATCACACCAAAAACCCCAACAAGATACACCAGATTGATATGGTAAAAGCTTATACAAATGCTTCGCTAGGTAATCTAGGGGAAATGTCGTCATACTTCAATGAATACCCGATTGCTCCTCGCAACATAATTAATATAAACCAGGATATTATGACACAAGAATACTACAACAAACTCAAACCTCTACACGGGTATGCGGTTTTTGATTACGACCAGAAGCACCTTACAGTGCCAACCTTCTTCAATGGCTACACCACAAAAGGAACACAATGCCAACCCATACCCGCATTGTTGTATATGTTTGACCAAGGGGTTAAGATATTTATTAAGAGGTGCTATCTAGCAGACGACCATTTCAACCCCTTCAAAACCTTCTCAGAACACATATCAAATATACAAGATTATTACTTTGATTAGCCTGGCTTTGAACACGACACCTTAGCCAGAGCAACCAACTTACTAGTAGGCTCTCTCAATACTAACATACACCGAACTCAGCAAGTATCTACCATTTCAAAAACATACAACGAGCGAATACATTTTATGATGAAAGAAAAAGGGTATAGGTTATTGTTCCTGAAACGAGTCAAATACGATAAAAGTAAGTATGCCGAAATGAAGGACGACCTACTACCAGAGCGAATGATATACACATACCAAGATACAAGCCCAACAGACAACATATTTCAAATGTCTCATTTAACTGGATGTGTGCTAGCATATCAAAAGATAGTTCTTCATAACCAAATGTTAAAGCTTGTAAATACTGGGCGGACTTTGTTGTATTCTAATACAGACAGTATCGCATACGAAGGTGAATATATGAAAACAGGAAAAGAATTTCGCCCTGAGGTTTTAGAACAGGATGAGTTCATAGCACCACAACTTAATATGACTTGTTTCGTTTCCTACATAAATGACGAACCACGGATAACATACCAGCGACATAGCGGTTTCAAACATAAATTACCATTACAGAAATTCTTAGAAACACCACATAAACAATATCCAGAGTTCTCCGCCTTTGAGGATACAGAGCTTCCAGACTAAAGCACCAAAGACGAAAAAGTGTCTTTACCAGAACAAGAATTATTACTTATTCACGGCAAAGCTGGAACGGGTAAATCTGAAATGATTAAATACCTAACTGGTCAGCCATCAAAATACACTAACACACATTTCAAAGACAAAAAGACTTTATCAACCGCTATGACACACAATGCCCGCCAAGTTATTAATTCTGAATATACACTCCAAAAAATACTAACAATGCTATATCATAGACTACCTCTAGCGATACCAGTTGGCGAAGAAGCCACTAATCACAGAATAACCATTGATGAAGTTCTATGCTTACTTCTAAGAATTTAGAAAGTCTGGACCATATGCTCAGAAAATACACCAAAATCAACAGACCATTCGGCGGTGTATCTATCGTCTTATTCTGCCACTTAGCTCAGCTTCCTTGCCCAGACCCAACATCCGAACCATTCCACAAGTCAAAAACTTTCAAGCTATTTACAAAAATAAATCTTGATACAAATTACAGACAGGCCAAAGACCTAGTTCTACAATCTATCTTAAATAAGGTAGAAGACTATTACAAGGTCGGCGGTAATGAGCTTAGCCAACATAAAGCAAAAGACTGCCTACCTACAATACTAACAATTGAAGAATCAGATGCTCTCAATAAGCGAGTTAAGCCGCACCCTAAACCGACTGACAAAAACCCACTTTTAATATTACACCACTCTAACAACAATGTTAATAAAAGCAATAACAAAATGCTACAAAATAAACAACTTAAAACAGGTCATCAGGTCGTGTTTCGTTGTAATACAAAGGTTGTTCATAACGGCGATATTCACACTATTACTAGAGATACCAAAGAACATATATTCATCACGATTGGTAGACTTGAGCAGAAATTTGATAGAAAAAAAACGATACCAGACAAGAAACCGTATGCTGACATCCAGCCGACATTCTCTTCTACCATACACTGCTCACAAGGCCGAACAACACCAGTGTGGATAAATCTAGACCTACTGTCAATGAATTTGTTATATGTTGCTTTAAGTCGTGCCACGTGCTTGAACGATATTGGATTATCAAATGAATTATGAAAGTCATAAATAAATTTTTTTGGCTCCTTTACCTTTGAAGCTCCTAATAGTATGAACACCCCTCGTCGGCTTGACTAGCTTAGTATTTACAGCCGTAGTTCCTAACAACGACACAGGGTCATACTTAGTTCGGTAGTTCGTCGTTAGCTTCACAGTCTTCGCCCTTTTACCTTTTGGATTTACTTTAACGGCCACTCTGTCAATTACTCCTTCAATTAGGTCTCTTGTGCTACTGCCTTTATTGTATGTTGTAGCCTTCACCCTAGTCTGGCGGCTTAAATCTTTCGCAATCGTGCCACCTAACGAATGACCAGTCAGTTCAACATTATCCTTGCCATATTTCTTTATGACTTCATTAACCAGCTTCTGCTCTTCTTTGTATCTTGGTGTTCTTTTCATACTCCCTTTACTAATGCTACATCTGTAAGTAAGTCTCTCTTATCTACTGAACCTCTAAATGCTACAATCGCCTTACCGTCTTTTTCATATACGGTTGATTTTTCTTTGCTAGCGACTGGCTTCCAACCTTCAGCACCCTTTCTCTCTGACGAAGACATATAGACATCCTCCGACAACTCAGCACTGCCTCCCTTCTGCCTTCTGTATGCCTTTCCTGCCTTTTTCAATGCCTCCTTGTAGCTTATGTTATGCTTAGCGGAGTAAGCCTTAACAAACTTAATCCACTCGGACATTCGCGGAGACTTCGCCTCCGCACCTCCACGGGTTTTGTGAAACTTTTTCAAAGGTTTCTATATAATTAATTATTTTTATTTTTTATATTACCCTATATATACCGCCCTACTATGACCACCCTCACAAGACTGTGCGAGAAGTTTGAAAAACTTTCAATTGAAAGCGAAAAGAAAACATTTTCTCTCGCCGATGTTAAAAATGTAATTAACGAAGAAATTCAAGCTATTGAAGCAAAGAGAAATGCTCAACCCAAAGACAACTTCCATTTCGGGAAATACAAAGGCAAAAAAATAGAAGACATCGCAAAGATTGACAAGCCGTATATTACTTGGCTAATCGCCCAACCATGGTGTCGAAATAAGGATGAATTGAAAAAGTATTTGTAAAGTCTTTGTATTTTTTTTTTTGCTTCCGCGAAGGGGGTTGTACGGGCTTGCCCCACTGATCTTCTAAGAAATTAACTATAACACTCACATTTCCTCCATTATTAACAGTCGAAACAGACTTTTGTAAAAATGTTAGATTTTCACCAGGAGAAAGCTGTATGTCGTAAGTTCGCAGGTCAATAAGCTGGCTAGAAGTAGCATTAACATAAAGTTTTAGAATTACGTCTGTTATAGTGGCACCACCAAGGGCAGTCGCAGCGGTATCCTTTGATACGATTGAAGTTTTGGTATCAATATCCGCGAAGTTCTCCGCCGTAAGTGCTCCAGTCGTTTTCACAATCCGCACTATATTAACTTTGGTGTCTTCGTTTGATATGCTCACGAGAGATGGATAAACAATTGAATAATTGGTCACACCATTAAAAGTTGTTTTATTTTTTTGCTAATAATTGGGCTTTCCGTTGGGCTCACTACCTTCCGCTTCGTTTGATATACTTGAATTAATAGTGTTGGGGCCCTCAATAAACATACTACAACTGGCTGTTTTTAATGTTTGATTAGCATTACCAGTTCCATAATTTCTAATACAAGCTGAAAAGGGTAGGGTTGTATTTGAAAGACTAACACCCACATTCGCATTCGCATATTTTATTGTATGAACCAGCTGAAATTCTCCACTTGATGGGTTTTCTATGTAGAACCTTATAGCACCAAAGCCAAGATATTGAAATTTAATCTGGAATACATTCCCTTTGGTCCAATCTATGATAGGCATAATTTTAGTACCATCACAAGGGTCATCCCAGGTCGCTTGGGGAATAAGTGTCGGCACCCCACCTTTAACACTGGCGATATTCATACCAGTCGCTTTTATTTTGTAAAAATAGAAGCCATTAGTAAAATCACTTTCACCTATGCCGATATATGAATTGTAGTCTTTCGTTTCATCAGTAGTCCATAAAGCAGTAAATCGTGTTAGAACTCCCATACCTGTTCTGTATTTAATTCTTTTTTTACTAGTCAATACAGCATTCGCGGTCGTCTTCACATCTGTTTTAAGTTCGGCCATATTAGCATTAAATGAAATGGTAGCATCAGTTTGAGCTCATGTCCATATTCGTGTATTGATAGTGTATGGGAAAATCTCTTGTAATACTGGCGTTAATTGACCGACCAATGCTTCGCCGAAAGCGGTTTTCATACTATTGGTTTCAATGTGTCCATCGTAGCCGACTTTGACATTTATGAAGTCTCCGTCAGGGTCTTGTGCTATCAAATTTCGTTGATGAGTGGTCATAGTAGGAGCTTTTTTTACAAAAAACCTCCTACAACCTCAAAAAAATGTTTTGTTAGAGTTCCTATATTAACAAAAAAATAAATAATCTATCAGAATTAATTACCTACTACGTCGGTAGACAGTATCACCTCGCGGGGGTGCGGGGGCTTGCCCCTGCTTAATTTCTAGTAATGGTGCCATTCTTAACAGTTACTTCTTGCTGAGTGACGACAAATGTGTAATGATTAGCTGCAATAGTAGCAGTGGTTCCGATAAATTCCCATCGTCGCTCAGTGTCTAGACTTAATCCACTGATTTCATTTTGGTCCTTGCTCCACAACGGGCGGGTATTGTCAAAGCTATCACACCAAACCCAGTTGTATTGATAAACATTGCTATTCATCAAAGCAGAGCCTTCCAACTTCGGCTTAAGATACATATAGTCTTCTAGTTTACATTGCTGACAATCAACGTTGAATTCCTGAAGTCGTGCCCCGTCTAGTGTGGTATAAAAAGTTTGTACCTTTGAGCCGAGCAGGTTGCTATTGTCGTAGGCAGTGTTCTTATTTTCGGTTGTGTTGAAAACAGAGTGATAAATTTTCTTAATTCGTCGTCCGTGGCCTCTGTCAAATCTAAGTATAACATTTTGAGATGATGAAGGTGTGCCGACAGTATTTTTATACAAATAAGAATAATCAATGTTGAAGCTCATACCTTCGGGGCTCATAATCTTCTGTTGAATTGATTGAATGACATCAGGATTGGTTTCAACAGCTAAGAAAAGGCTGAGATTAGTAACCTTAACACTTAAATCCGCCACCGCAACAGTGCCTCCGCCAGTAGAAAGAGCATCATCGTTGTAATAAAAGATTTGGGTGTCTGTTGCCAAACAATCCGCATAGTCAAAATTTCAGGAAACATAATAGTTTTATCCAGAGCGAAAATAGTATTGTAAAGCATTCCAAAATTAATCGTAACATTGATACTCGGTTCGGGTTGTCCAAGAGCTCCTACAGAGAAATACTTAGCCTCATTGTGCGCAACATTAACAACACTAAGAGTACCAGTTGCTGCAGCGATTAAAGTATCATCGTGTCTGCGAGCATTTGTTGCTGGTTGAGTTAAGTAAGCCCGCATCTTAGCTTGGTATGAAGCCATAACTTCACTAATACGAGTAGTAATCGCCGCCGAAACATCACCACCGTTCGTAGCACCAACAGCGGTCAAACCCGTACCATCCGCCTTTAGAGCGATAGCATCAAGCAAGCTAACTTTTCTTTCAGTCGCAGCGGTGTTACTAAAACTCGCCCCGCTTGTTGTATTGTTCTTTTGAAGCATACAACCAGCACCAGATTTGTTGTCGTTGTTTTCCAAAGCTAGTAAATCATCGATGGAGGTTTCTGGTTTCCAAATCATCTTAGTGATATTTCCGACTTCATTAATGTCGCACAAATAAACACCGCCTCTAGTAATCAATTGAATCTGCCTGATTGGGGCCAAGCAGTCCATAAAACATTTATTGTAGTTCGCACCCTTCGCCTCTGGAGCATAAGTAAAACTCAAAACAGAGCGAGACAAGTTAAACGGACGGCTAATAAGGTCAAAGTTGCTTTCCTGTCCTCCTGCTGTAGTCACAGTGACATCAACAGAACCCTCACGAGGGGTAAGCTTATTCAAACGATAAGAAGCACTGATGTAGTCAGTCCTGCTAAAATCCAATTCCCCACCCCAGAGTGTCGGCATTTTGTCTTCTTGTTTTTTTAATTTTTCAAAAGGTCGTGAAATATTGTAATACGATAAAAAAAAATAATTCTAAAATTAATTGTAAGTGCTTTTTTTCAAAAACCACTTACGATCTCAAAAACTTATATTTTTACTGTGCGGGGTTTTAGGGGGAGCAGGCCCCTATCTAGATTTCAACAAATTAAAAAATGATGTAAATAAATTAAAATAATTCGTCTCGCGATAAATTAACAATGTCATAACAATTCCTAACCCGTTGAGATTAACTGGTTGGTCGTTTTCGTCAGTCAAGTAAAACCGATACACATTGCTTGAACTAGTAGATAACCTTTTGCCGTATTCACTACCCGAGCCATCGTAGATAACAGAGCCGAACGGGATTTCATTCGCCGTGTATATTTCTTGGAGCACGTGGTTATCGCCTTCGCCTACTAAATCTGACTGTAGATATAATGTTTTTTCACCCGTCAAGATTATGACATTCGGCGACCTAATGGTATTGTTAGCAAAGAAGTATGTTGAGTCGCGGTCAAAACCCATACTTCGTGGATACGTGTTTCGGTGTCAAATATAAACCGCGGTTGAATGCCTCCATTGTTCGCTACTGTAAATAATAGCTTGCCGTCTTCGGGTTCGGTATTTGTATTGTTACTTGTTATTGTGTATGTGTAGTCGTTGGAGCTGTCTGCGGTTAGAACCTCTGCCAGTTTATTTTTTAAGTTGTTCATTGTGTAGTTGCCCTCGGGTATCGTAATAAGTGCCTCATAGCCATCTTCACTCAGAGTAAAAGTGTTATAAGGACTTGCCACAGAGTAATACGATTTAGGCACATAGATATGAAGTATTTTACAATGGGTAGGATTGTCTAGCGATTTCATATCAATGGAGTGAGTAAAATCACTGTCCGTGCCGTTTATCCTATTTTTGCTGTTGACATAGTAAATGTTTAAGCTCCTGCCTCCCCTATATTCCATTGTAGGGACACCCTACGACCCGACTTTTTGGTGAAGCTTTTTTTACTGTAAAAGGTTCGTATATATAGGAAAATATATTTTTGTTTTAATTACATACCACAACGGAGGGGGTGCGGGGGACGAAGGCCCCTGCTAAATGAAAGTGTCAAAGCCATACCCGTTCTGTGTTTTCAGGTCCTCCGCTTCTTTTTCCTTCAAATCAGTCCATCCGCTTGCGAATTTAAACCTATTACCTTTCGCCCGCTCTAACAAAAACCTAATACTATGCCACCCGCAGGTATCTGTCGTGTTGCTTTGGTTTTTAACTTGATTAACCTTCATAAGCAGATATGTGTTCGGCTTACTCTTGTCAATAAGCTGTTTCATTTGGTGCAGAAATAGCTCAATCGGCTTATACAGTGCGAGAGGGTCGTAGATTTCAATACTTCTATCGCCATCTAAGGAGCAGTCAACAGCAATCCAATGTGTGCCTGGTTGGCTAGACTTATCCAAGTTCATAATAAAACCATACTTCTTTCTTTTTTCTGGATTCAGTTTGTTTATTTCATCGCTGGCTACTGTTCCCAAATACCAATCGTGCTTTTTCATAATGTTGTCTATTTCGTCCGTTATTAAACCTCTTCCTGCCCCCTCTAATTTCTCTGGTAGTTTTGGTTGCTCTTCTGTTGGTGCTGGTTGCTCTTCTGTGGGTGCTGGTTGAACTTCCTCGGGGGTTGGATGTTGTGGTTGCTCTTCTGTTGGTGTTGGTTGTTGCTCTAGTGCTAGTGGTTGTTGTGGTGTATCTTCTGTTGGTGCGGGGGCTGCTGGTTGTATCTGGAATTCATTTGAAAGTGCTTTATATGTGTTGGGGTCGGAATACATTTTGTTTATTAGGGTATTTACTAATTCTTTTTTCTTTGATTTGGTCTTCCATTCACTTCGTTTCAAATGCTTTTTTATCATCATCTTAGTTAATGTTTTTCTAATGATGTCTTCCCTGTGCGATTAGCCCTATTAAAGCATTTTCCAATTCAGTAAATGTCATATCAGGGGTTATGTTAAGTTCGCCCTGTCTAACAGCTATGATTTCTTGAATATAACCTTTGGCCGTTCTGCCTTCAGCATCTTTGTTTCCGTGTTTGCTCCCCCTCGTTTTCCATCCTAGTTTTTTTGCTAAACTATTGACACTAATCTGTCTTTTCTTACCACCACTAGCAAATAAAGTTTGAGCTCTTTCTAGATTTGCTATAAATGCTTTTCTGTCCGATTCCTCCGCTTTCTGTTCTGCTTCCATTGCTTGCTGTCTTAAATCGTCTTGTCGTTGCTTTGCTTCATCATTCCTTCTTTTAATTCCTCAGCAAATGCTATGGCTTCTTCTTCGGACAAAACATACTGTCTTCCTTTTCTTTCCCTTTGTTTTCTTTCACTTCTTTTTAATTCACCTTTTGCTTCATTTAATGCTCTTGCTCTTTCAACCAAAGCATCGTTAATCGCATTTTGTCTTTTCATTTCTCCGTCAATAACAGCCAATCTTTGAGCTTGAGCTGTTTCGGTCTGTATGAGTGCGAGTTCATTTCTTTTCGTTTCGGCTTCTCGCTCTTCTATTTTCTTTTGTTGTTCTTTTGCTTCTTTGTCTTTCTTTTCTAGCTCGTGTATTTGCTCATACTTTTCCAGTTCGAGTTTATCTAGCTGATTATTTACCTGATTGCGGTTCTCGTGTTCAAGGCGGTTGAAATCTGACTTAACTATTCGCTCTTTTGTACGACCCCTAGTTTTTGTATCTCGTGGTTTGTTCATATATTTCAGAAACAGTTTAACGATTTGAAGTGTTGAAAGGTCATTCGTTTTCTCACCAAAGTTGAGATATGCTCGTTTGCCTTTCACTTTAATGTATGGTCGGCCATCTTTGGTTCTGTATATCCTCGGAGGCCGTTGTTTAAGTTTCTTCTTTGGCTTACTTCGCATTACTACTATTATATTGAGTAAAAAAAAATTAATATAAGATTTTACATCAATCGGGTTAGGGGGTTACCGAAACTTAACCGCTCCTCCTCGTTGCTTGCCGTATCCTTGCTTCATCGCTGCCTTCGCTACACGGTCCGCATAAGGCACTCCGACATCGCTCAGAAAAGTAGCACCCCTTGAAATCAATTGGTTCTTCTTGATAAACCTATTAGCATCCACTATCGCTTTTCCGACCTTCACCCAATTAACTTTGCCTCCTGTTTGTTTCTTTTTTCCCTTCTTCTTTCTGTTCTTCGCACCTCCCGCTAAATTTGGGTTTGAAAGGGCTCGCCCTTTCTGTGGCATTGAAGGATTGTAGCTGATATTGTAACCTGATGGACTACTGATAATCACTGGTGATGTTGGCATGTAGGGACACCCTACGACCCGACTTTTTTGGTGAAGCTTTTTTTTCAAAAAAGGTTCCTATATGTAGTTCTAAAAAATAATAATAATAATAAAATTACTTTAAACGAATATTGAAGTTCTTTCGTAATTCATCAGACACCGCATCAACATACAAAAAGTTAAACCTCTCTTTCGTCGCCTCGTGATATTTTTGAATGAAGTATTCAAGGTCGTAGCCAAGGTCCAAATGTTTATACACGAGTTCTATTTTATCCTGAGACTGACCAGGAAAAATAAGAAGGTAGTCTAGCTGTTTAATAGCCTCAGGTCGTAAGTCGTTTAGGTATTGCGAGCTCATAATCACCTTTGACTTGTAGTGTCTATTTTTTTTCAACAGGTCGCTAACGGACTTATCCCTTAAACCACTAGCCAAATCATCTAACACGAACACGACTTCTGGTGTAATGTATTTGCTCGGCCTCGGTGGTTTTTCGCCTCCCTCCTGTTTCTTCTTTTCTTCTTTACCAAAATAAAGAAACTTCGGCTTCGGTTCTTCTTTCTCGTCTTGAACAATCTCGCCTTCTTCTTGCTCTTCATCGGGTTTATTCAGCTTGTCTAACTCGTAATCAATCACACTGTATCCGTCCGTTTTCAAATATGTGTATATAGCCATCGGGTTTCCCTTCTTCTTGAAGTGCTTCACCATTTCTTTGTATATGTGGTCCTTGTGTATCGTGCTGGCAATAATAACAATCCTTGTTTTTCTGTCCGTCGTTCGTTTCAGGATTTCGAAAAGTGCGGTCGTCTTGCCACTCTTCTTGCGAGCGAGAAGAAAAATATTGGCATACGGTTCATCAAATAACTTATATCCTTTTGCCAACTTGTCGCCATCTCCGATTTGCTTGACTGGTTTCACCTTTACATTATTGATTTTTTCCATCGCTATATATTTTTATCAGGCTGGAAATTCTAAACAAATAACAATTCTTCCAGCTAGCGGGTCAGTTTCAATACTGCCATGGTCTGTTTTAAGCACTCTAAAACTGTATTGTCCATCGGTCCAATTAATAATCCCCAAGTTGTAGCTGAGATTGGAAATGTTTGCGGTGTTGCTATCGGCGAATGTGCCAATAATTCCAATGCGGTCCATATAAAGGATTTTTGTTTTCGTCTCCGTCACATCATTCATATAATGGATAAACTTAACATTCATTCTAGTCGGGGTAAAGTTCAATTTAATGGTTTTGTCGAATGTCTTGCTACCATTAACCCCTCCTGGAAAATCATTACTTAGAAAAATAATCTTTTGGAATTCATAGTCCATTGCGGAGATTTCACCTCCGCACCTCCAATGGTTTTGATGAAACTTTTTCAAAAGTTTCCTATATTTACATTTTTAAACTTTTTATTAATTAATATTTCTGCTAGGACTGCTTGTGCTTTCTATTCACGGGTCAGTGTTAAAAAAATGAAAGCTGTTTTTATTGTATTCAAAAAGGAATAGAAACAAAATTTAAATGTGTTTTCATAAATAACGGAAATAATGCTTGTCGTAGTTTTGATGAAGCTATCCCGCTAATCTGTGCTGGTGATGCTTCTTGGTATAAAACTCAACTATATGAATGCTCACTTCTTTGAACTAGAAGGTGATGGAAGGCAAATTCCTATGAGTAAAGTCAAAATTCCGACATAAGTGTTAGCAACCTCACAACGTAAGTTCTTTTCAGACAACCTCACAATACAAAGGGTTATAATAGCGATAATGATACCCATTTGAAACAAATACTTAATAAGTCGGCTGTCGGTCGGTCTGCTTTTTATACAACAACAATTCCAGTTATCTTCCAATTCGTGCTCTACTTTTTTTTCTTCATTCTTCAATGAAATATCCAAAACACGATTTTTTTAATTCTGGTGTTAGTTCGCCATCTGCCATATCAATGAGTGGAGATGGAGGGTGTAATCTAGGAGGCATTGTAATTACGGATTTCTGCTAATTGGTTTTTTTAATCGGCTATATCATTAATTAGATTATTATTTTGCTTTTCTAAATAAATCACCTTTTCTGATAATTGTTGAACGGCCTTAATCAACGGGGCGATAAACTCGGAATAACCTATACCATAACCGACATCACCACTATCAACACATTTAACATCTTCTGGATTAACACTCACACCTTTCAATTCGCATTCTTTTCTTTGCTTTGGACACGGAACCATAATTGTTTCTTTTATAAAACCGCCAAAATCTAGCATATTCATTTCTGTTAGTATGTCTTCTAATTCCTGTGCTATCAAACCCGTTCTCTGTTTCTTGTTGTCGTCAATCATGCGATAGCAGACTGGATTTAACTTATTAATAAAATCTAAGCTTAAGCATTCCTTTATATCTTCTTTTTTTCTCCTGTCTGAATATTGAATTGGATTAGACGATACCCATAATTGTCCATCGCTCCCTCTCAAAGACATTATAGCAGTATTCGAATTATTCTCCCATATACAACCATTCGTTGAACCATTACCAACTCTAAATCTTATAGCATGAGAAGTTATACCACCTACTCCTCCTGTTGGCGCTGTTCCTCCACTTAATGATTTACTCGCGCCAGATTGAGACATATAAATGCCCCAGTCTGAATTTCCTGTTTCCCATATAAATATTCCGCGTGTATTTGTCCCATCTGTTCCTCCTTGTATTCCTATCTTTGCTCCACCAGTTAATGTTGTGGCCGTTAGTGTCCCAGAGTATGTAATTCCCGCATTCGCCGTTATCGCTCCACTTGCTGTTAATGTTGTTGTTGATATCCCCGCACTAGCCGTTATCAATCCTTTTGTCCATAAAGTCCCGTTTGCCCCATTCAATGACATTAACAATTGGTCATTAGAATTTTCCCACACAAAACCATCCGCCGAAGCAAAACCAGACCTAAATCTTACAGCAAAGCCTGAAATATCGTTGCCTGCAACCGCAGACCCTCCAGATAGACTTTTACCTGCCCCTGGTTGAGTCATATAAATTCCCCATCCTGCGTTGTCTGTATCCCACAGAAATATACCCTGTCCATTCCTCCATCTACTTTATTTTAAATAGATAACTTGCAACCGCCATCTGCTGTTAATAATCCGCTCGCCGTTAATGTAGTTGTAGTCATGCCAGCGGTTGAAGTAATTGTCGTTCCCGTTATTGTTCCACCATTTGTTATGTTGTTTGAATTCATATCTAAGGCACCATAAAACCGCATACCGACAGCATTGTTAAAACGGTCAATGTCAGACGAAGCACTTTTATTATCCAAAAGTTTTGAAATATAAAGACCTGCTCCTTTTGCATCAAATGCTACATTCGTGAAGACATAACCTCGTTGGTTCGGGGTTCCACTTATAGCGGTATTTAGAGTAAATAAGAAATATTGATAATCACCTGATGTCTGTGAAAAGAATATATCTCCTCCATTTTGATTTAATATCCTCGCCCCATTATATGTAATATTTCCACCATTAATAATAGTTTGATTATTAAAATCGGCGTTGTTCGTTAGAGTTAGATATTTTATCGTAGTGCTCGTCCCATTAAATGTTTTACTTCCTGTTATGGTTTGGTCTGTTGTTAGTTTCACACAATTGTCATCCAGATATTGCCTATTTACCGCTTCATTCGCATTTTGTGGTGCTCCTAGATTAACAATCCGACTGCTATTACAATCTAATCCAGTAGCATTAAACCACGAAACAATCGTCCCGTCAATAATAAAACTTATTTTTTTCGCAGAAATTTCAAAGTTGTAATATGTTGCCGTGTTCATATCCAAACTAGCAATAGATCCAATATTACTGGTAGAATTGAAAACAATGAATGTTCCCTTCGTTGTTGAATTGATTGAATTTCCAGTAATTTCAACACCACTGCTATATGTCTTAATTCCTGCTATGGTTTGGTTTCCCGAGGCTTTAACTGCCGAAGTATCAAGAACAGAAACATCCACACCATCAACAAGATTTACATTTGTTATATTTTGATTTCCCATATTTAGCCCTCCCGTCATACTAGCAGTGCCGTCTAATCTAAGAAATGGTGATGCCACGTTTCTCTATTGTCCAGTGCTATAAATGAGTAGTTGATTATCTGATGCTGTTGTTATAATCACATCGCTATGTGTATCAATACTTCCACTCGTCGACACTTTCGCCGTGTTCGTATCGTGCTCTGATAGCCAAGTTGTGATAGACCTGCCATTTAGTTGATTTACATTTGTTATGCTTTGGCTTTTAATATCAATCCCCGCACTCGCATTTATTATACTGCTAAATGTTTTGATTCCTCCTATGGTTTGGTCTCCTCTTAGTTTAACCACCGAACCATCAACTGTGAGATTAGCGAGATTAATTCCATTATATGTAGAAGCCCCTGAAATAGCAAAACCACCCATATTTAGTGCCCCCGTCATACTAGCAGTGCCGTCTAATCTAAGAAAGGGTGGTGTAGTGTTTCTCCATTGCCCCGTGCTATACATAATCAGTTGATTATCTGCGGGAAAGCCTGATATCGTCACGTCGCTGTGGCTATCTATACTTCCACTCGCTGAAACTTTATCATTATTATCTTGATGCTCAAATATCCATTCATCAACATCTTTGGTATTTAGTAAATTTACATTTGTTATATTCTTCCTTCCATACTAATATTGCCGAATTCATCCACATTTATCGGAAATGTTTTATTTACCCAGTTTATTGAGTTATATGTTAGATAACTATTAGTGGCTATTGGTGCCGTTATAACCACATCTGAAAGTGTATCAATTGAACCAAGGGTTGTATTCTTCCATTTGCCTTCTACATCGTTGTAAGTTAAGTATTGACCGACCACTGGTGCGGATATGTTTGTGTCTATCAAATTATAAAGGCTGGTTTGGTGCGGATTACTTGTATTCAAGCGGTGTTGAGTTGAGGCTTTAACCTCGTCGTTGTCCCTAACTCGTTGCTCTGTGTAGTATAAACGGCTTCCTTTTTTAATGTCCGCGGTGCTTTTAGTAGCTAGTCGTGTATCAAATCGACCGTCAGTGTAATAAAGATTTACGGGGTCAGCATCTTCTGGCACCCTATCTGTGTTTAAGCCCACTATGTTGGTATTGGTTAGGTCTAAATTTGCGATTGATAGGCTGTCTGTTGCGATTTCTGACAAGCCTAATAAACTTTTGAATTGCGACATTGTAGGTGCTTTTTTTTCAAAAACCACCTACGACCTCAAAAACTATATAACATAAAATATATTTTTAATGGCGGAGTTATAGAGGCGGCAGTCTCTATGATTATTAATAAAAACTAAATAATATTATTTTGTATAATAATATAAACAAATAGAAAATGCCGAGAGGTAATAGAGAGGTTGCTATGAAGAACCTTGAAAAGGGGTGGGAGGCAAAGAAGAACCAGGCTAAGCAGAGAAAGATTGAGAGGGCGAGGGAACTACTTGCTGAGGAAGAGGCTAAGAATGTGAAAGAAATGACCAATGACGAAAAGATAGACCACATTACTAAGAAGCAGTTGGCTAAGGATATGATTGATGGGCGGGACGGTGAGAAAAGTGAGGAAAGCGATGAAGAGGTTGAACACGACTTTGTTGATATTGTCGCCCGACGGGTTGCGGGTATGAAACTTAAAATCAAACAGAAGTGGTAAAAAAGAAAGTGGAAGAAGATAGCGAGGATAGCGAAAGTTCTGAGAAAGAAGAGGAACAGCCTAAGAAAGGAGGGAAGAAGACTGGCAGTGTTAATGTCAATGGTTATGCGGGACAACCAGAGAAGTCAAAAAAAGAAAACAATGATACATCTAAAATTTTTCTTAAATTCTAATATAGTGTATTAGTGAAATTAAGAACCTACCATTAGATGTTCGTTTACACATTATGGAGTATTTATATCACTAGTTGCTATGTGTGTGGATTAACCAGATTACGGTGATTGATGATAGTTTTGACCGATTTTATACTTACGAGTTTTGTTCTAATTATAAGAAAAAAAGAATGATTAATATATAAGGATAAAGCATTAGACGTCATTAAGTATTAATTTGTGTTCGTCTATTCTTTTTTTCGCTGTTTCAAATATGTTTTTATCTTTCTCAATACCTATAAACCGCCGTTTAGTATTCATACTGGCGATGCCAGTTGTCCCGCTTCCCATCGTAAAGTCTAGCACTAAGTCGCCTTCGTTTGAATATGATTTAATTAACCACTCACATAGTTCTACTGGTTTCTGTGTGGGGTGAAGCGATTTGGGTGGATTGTTAAATTTTAATATTGAACCTGGATGACGGTCGCCTTTATTGATAGTTCCAAAGTTAGTCTGTCCATAAACATTTGAATATCTACCTCCTTTTATTGAATATTCTTTACCTTCCGTCTTCTGCGGGTTATATGTTAATTTTTCTCCTTTCGGTCTGCTCGGCTCATTAAACACATATATCATTTCGTGTTTTCTTAGTGGCATCTTGTTTGCATTAAGAAAGCCAGCATTAGAGCTCTTCTCCCATATAAGGTCATACCGAAACCACTTTTCATTAGATTGCATGAGTTTATAACCGAATTTAGTAGTTGTGAAGAAAACATATATACAGTTCCGCTTACATACTTTTTAAGTTGTACCCAGATTTGCTTTAAGTCTATGGCACTATCCCACTCGCACTCAGTCTGCCCATATGGTAAATCAACTAAAACTAAATTAATTTTTTCTTCTATCTTTGGTATCTGGTCCAGACAGTCAGCGTTGAAAATTTTTATATCCATAGTTATATACGATGGAGGAAAAAAATAATGAAGATTAATATATAAGGATAAAGCATTAGGTGTCATTAAGTATTAGGAGGTGCGATGGACGACGAATTACAAGAACTGAAAGAACAACAGGCATTATGTAGGCATCACCCCCCGGATAGCCGGTAAAAAGTACCCTTTTTCTGGTGTCAGGTGCACCTAGTTTTTTCCCATTATTTTCAATATCGTTTGGCCGGATTTGACCTAATGCCATTTTAACCTTGGTCTGTTGCCGTTTTCTTTTCGGCTTCACTGAGCTAATATAACGAGACATCATTCTCTTTTGGGGATTTGTGTCTGGTTGTATTACCGACTTTTTATTGAGCTATCTTCGGGGATTGTAACATTGAAGTCACCAGCACAAGGCTGATTTCTTTTCTGGCTTGTTTTTGGAACAGCAGAAAGAAAAATTGGACAGACCTATCTCTTCTGAGTAGGTGTTCCAAAAAACAAATACTCCAGCACATCCCCACACAGCTCTTTTTGCAAAACTAGACGTCTAGGCGTTTGTGAGTAGGTGTCTCAGTACCCTCTCCACAGCCTGTATCTGTGTCCTCACAAGGAGGCCAGACACCAGACCTCGTAGCTGTTCTTTTGTTCTCTCTTGAGACAGAGACAGAGTAGGTCAACAGACGTACAAACAAACACTCACAGATACAAACAAACTTGAAGGACACGAGCGTAGTACTCTACCTTTCAAGTCTGTGCACTTTGTTGCCTCTCAAACCACACACATCAGAGTATTTTTGCAAATCTCTGACTGTCTTTCGACAATAGGTCTGAACAAGTGTCAGACGACAAGTCGACTTCTCAAGGAGTGCTTCTCTAGCCTCTTTGACATTATCTGTACATAGGTCCTCGTACCTCATAACAGATACAACAACAAAAAGAGAAAAAGAAAAGAGGAGTGGAGAAGGAGATCAAATTTTCAGAGAAAGTCGTACAGATTACTTCTTTCTCACAAAAAAAAAACACATAAGACATAGAGGTGAGACGCTCTCTCTCTATACTGTCTTTTCGTTTTTTCTCTCTATTCGTTCCTCATAGACGAACAGAGCAATTACTGGGTAGAAACAACTCTGTCTCATCCGTATTCCTTCAGCATCCATGTCTACTAGGTCTGAAGACTGGCAGGAAGGAGGGGGGAGAGTGAGCGAACCCCAGGAAACGAAGAGGAGTTCGTTGACTCTCATGCAGAAGGAGGAGATCTGGCACCTTCCTTTGACACAGGAGGAGCAGAGAATCAATTTTTTACTGCGCCTTCCTTTGACACAGGAGGAGCAGAGGAAGTCGAGGAGGAGCAGAAGGGAGGGGAGGAAGCGAGGTTTGTGGCCGAATATGGCAAACTAAGTAAGAAGGAGTTTGAGGAGAAGAAAGGGAAGGATGAGGCCTATAAATGGCTATACATTCCCCAAGAAATGCGATGGGGACAACCCTTGAAGAAGGAGGACATCTGTTACCCTCTCCCAAGGCAAGCTCTGCCTCTCGCAGAATTCCTCAGAGACGACGGTGCACAGTTACAGGTGCAACATGTCTCATTTGGGGACAATATGTCTTTACTGGAGCTACTCGACCTCTCATGGACAGTGTTTGAGTGTGCTATACTCTTTGAGTACCAGACTGGAAAGACTGTGCTGCCATGGAACACAAGAGCACTGGCTAGGTTGCTCGATCCTGGTCAGGACATTGATTCAATAAAGAGAGTGGAAAAGGAGTTTAAGTTCAGGAATCCAAAAGGACAGATCAATGTCATGGATGTGTCTCTGAAACTTATGGAGGCCAAGTTAGTGGACCTGGGTAAACTCCAACACACCCAGTTTGGCAGGGACCTTCACCCGGCCCTGAGGGAAATAGAAGGCGAAGCTGGAGGGGTGACGAGGATGAAGAAGCTGCATGCGGCCTTGGTGAAGGATGACGCATGGAAGAGGTGGGTCTTCACGAAGGATCATACGATCTTGGAGGGGACGGCCGCACCACCCCCCACCAATAAAGCGGGAGAGAAGGAGTTGGCGGAGAAGGCCTTGTTCCTTCGGAAGGCAGCTGAGATCCTGTCTTTTTTTCATCATGCCCAAGAGCTGTATATCAAAGAGCTAGCGGCTGAGAAAGAAAAGAAGGAGATGGAGGCAAAGATTGCATTAGCCAAGGCGGCGGGAACAAAGGGACCGAAATATTCCTCTGGATCTTATATGGCTCCCTCGGGCCGCTCCGCCCCGTCAGCCCACACAGCCCCTTCGGCCCCTGCGACTAGCTCAGCGCCTACCACTGTCATTGTCAACAGTAATGACAAAAAGGACAGACAGGCTATCATACAGGCCTTCCAAAAGTATACAAAGTCCGATGCCACTGCTCTGACGCTGTATGCAGAGACAGCGAGTCAGAAAGACACGGATGCGAACCTTCGAGACAAGCTCAGAAGAATTGATGCTTGTATGAAGCAGCATCCAACGGACGAAACACAGGAGTATGAGGCGTTGTACACCTTGTTGGACCCATCAATCATCACACAAGGGTTTGATGTTGGGGAGTACAAGGCGATGAGAGCGGTAGAGGTGGCGGCTAGGAGAGCAGCCTCAGACCTGCAATGCACGGTGCCAGTTGCCGTCCTCTTGCAATACTTTAAAACTCATGGGTATCAGCACCTGTGCACTGGTACTTTGATTGGGTTTGAGATTTTTCAAGAGGTGAACGAAGGGCTGGGCATTGGCACGAGGTTGGCAGCGATCCTCACTGAGGTCAGCGCCAAGTACGGGCTCTTTTATAGCCGGAAGTCTATCATTTTGTACTTCCTGAGTGCTTTGTGTACACGACACCCGAGCAAGCTCGCAAGGATCATACAGTCCTGTCCGACATTCACGGCGGTGAAGACGGCGGATTTTTTAGAAACGAATATATACGAGAGGACTGTAGCGGCTACTCCGCCGGGCGACCTGTTCAAGGAGGTGCTCGACGCGTGTTCCGAATTGGACACGGCCACCGAGTCATTCTCCAGTGCCGCGACACAGGGGGTTGGAGGTGCTCAAGCAGCACATGCAACTCGAACGGCAGTTCTCAAGAGGGGGAGAGATGATGAGCCGACGCCGTGCTACCGCTATTTTTCATACATGGCGTGCAAGCATGAGGCACAGAAAGGAGTAGGCAATTGCCTCTTCAGCCACGACTCTCTTGATGATAGGCAGCGAAATCTTTTCCTTAGAGAGCTCGAAGGCATGAAAAAGACCATGTACGCCATGTACAAGAAGGAGTT
Organism: Paulinella micropora; assembly: GCA_019918135.1. NCBI lineage: Eukaryota > Cercozoa > Imbricatea > Euglyphida > Paulinellidae > Paulinella > Paulinella micropora. Next base: position 101,537 of record WBZZ01006183.1, read on the forward strand.
GGAGGAGGGGAGGTGGAATGCGAATATGGTCTCGGATGCGGAGTTCCGGGAGGCCATCATTTACTTCCTTGACAGAATGAAGAGAAGGGAGAAGAGAGAGACAGCTCCAACTACCCCCAGCAAGCTTATACCACTACGGAGGGGGGACGTCAAGACGAAGACACCGGCTCAGGTGAGCGTGTTGTCGTCGTAGACTGACGGGAGGAGAAGAGAGAGGAAAAGAAGAGAGAGAAGGAGATAAAAACTGTTCTTTTTAATCCGACAGTCACAGTTATGCCTACTGTTGATGAACAGGATACGAACGGTTCCGTTCCTCCCAGACGTGAAGGTGAAGGCACACAGCCTCACAAGCCTCAAGGTAAGCACTTGCTAGTTCATCCCTCGAGAGCTAATATGATAAATGATGCGAATAGGAAGGCGAAGAAGGCGATGGAGGAGAGGAAGCCGAAACCAAAGGCTAGGTCTTCTCCTACGAAGAAGCAGCGGACCGTACCCCCGCCAAAGGACTCAATAGTCTCTGCTATAGACACGAGTACACTCGGTGTACCAGACTCTGTCCAAAAGACACTCGAGATACCGGAAGCTCCGGAGACTCAAGAAGTTAAGTTGGCGGAAAAGGGGGGAGAACGAGAAGAGGACAAGGAACTTGAGCTTAGACTCAAAACCCTAGAACGAAAAATTCATGTGCTAGCGGCTAGTTTACATAGACCAGACGCGCTATGCTACACTGACCTCTTTTGTGAAAACTTTACAAACCACATTAAAAGTTGGTAATGATACGATGGCGAATATTAATATTGTCGGCCAGAAGTTTTTGAATAGTCACCGGACATGGGTGGACAAAAACATTAGAAAAACAAAGGGGACCCTAAAAGGGGTAGGCAGCCGTACGGAAATTACGGGCATCGTCACATTAATTTTCAAATTGACATCCGGTCGAGTATATCGTGCGGACCTCTATGTTGTCCCCGATTACCACGGTTCAATCCTGCTGTCGTATGACCAATTGGCTACGATGGGGGCTGTGATCGATTGCGCCGCACGGCGGGTGATTTATGGAGTGAAGAATGGAGAGGAGGAGGATATTAATCCGATGACTGCTACTGACTCATACGAGGCTTTTGAGCTGAGTCTAGCAACGGAGAGGAAAAAGTTGGCCTTCGTACATGAGGCAACTGAAGCCTATGTACACCCCTATGTCACAGTGCCGGAGGAACTGACCTGGACCGACAATTGGGAGACGGAGATGCAGGCGTATACGGTTACGATTCCCGCATGGGACAGAAAGTCTATTGATGACTTAGTCGTAGCGCGTAATGAGGAGATAATATGTGTTGCGAAACAGTGCCCGTCGTTGGCCAGATTCGCAGAAGGTGGCGGGGCAGATGTCCATATTACTAATGGCTACTGTTACCATGCGAAGGTGTCAGATGAGAAGAGAGAGGCGTTTGTGCCAAGGAGGAAGGGGCGTATCCCCGATACTCCAGCGGATGACATTAAAACTTTTATCACGAACTTTTGGGGCGATGTGCCTACCTGGCCGCGCTCATTAACTGAAGTGAAAAAGTGTCTACGGACTCTATTTGAGAGTAACAAGCCGTATACTGTCATTCTGCCATACAATGAGAAGGCGATCTGGGCACAGGAGATAAGGGACCGGCTTATTGATCATCCTATACCTGTTCCTTCTCGCAAGCAACAGTTAGTGGTGGCTTGTCGACTCGGGTCTCGGGAGCAGAGCAGTGCATACAAGCAAAAGCTCAGAGCCCAGGACAAGTTGAAATTGATACCTCAAGCTTTCACATGCTTTGATGGTTTCTACACCCGTAAGGCTCCGATACAATACGCGAACCTTATTGATATGCTTGTCGGGCTGGGTCATGATGATGAGCCGGACACAGTCACGTATGAAAGAACGGGACTAAACGATTTGTCCGAGGAAGATTTGAGTTTGGAGGAGGACTTAGCGCCCCTCAAGGAGCATAAGAAGATGTCGGAGGAAGATTTCCAAGCGGCGACGCGGAAAATTTTAGAAGAAGGAGTGGGTTCGGAGAGAGAGAAGGCGTTTCTCAAAGCTAAGATGGAGGCGTACAGAGAAATTTTCGACCCTCCTCGGGCAGGTGGTGTAAAGTCGGATGACTTCACTGCTGTCATTTACAAGATACCGGGTGCGGAGCCATCTCCGGCACCACGGAGGGCAAATTTGAGCATACATGAGGCAAAAATAGCGGAGGAGAATGTGAGACAGTTGCTCGATGAGGACTTTATTGAGAGATCTACATCTCCAATTGTCTCTCAACCGAAAATCGTCCCTAAGCCAGGAGGAGAATGGCGCTTGACGATCAATTATGACCGTGTGAATAAGGTGCTAGAGGAAGAGAGAAATCCTCTGCCGACCTTAGAAGAAGGCAGAAGGGTGCTGCGGAATGCTAAATTCTATTTGGTCATTGACCTTAAGAACTGCTTCTGGCAGATACCACTGGACGAGAAATCCAGATGGCTGACTGCATTCGTTGTGGGTATGGAAATATACCAGTGGAAGGTGCTTCCAATGGGACTCAAACAGGCCCCGGGGCTCTTTCAGAAGGCGATGCAGAAGATGTTGAGCGGTCAATATGACGACCAGTCGGAGGATGGTTTTATGAGAAGGAGAGGACAGAAGGCGGGAGAATATGCATTTTGTTACATCGATGACATCATCGTATACTCTAACACAATGGAAGAGCATATCGATCACTTGTCAGATGTCTTCAGGCGCATCGGAGCATTTGGCCTGAAATGCAACCTAAAGAAATGTCAGCTTGCCAGGACAAGTGTGACGTATTTGGGTTACGAGATTTCTCATAATAGGGTCTCGATATTGCGCGAGAAGAGGGAGGAGATCATGAGTAGACAGTTGCCAAAGAATCGCACAGAGTTACACTCTTTTCTTGCGATGGCACAGTACTCCAGTTCATACCCGATTGGGGTGCAACTCGGGCTAAGCTGGAGAAGATGATTGATTTTGGAGACTTTGAGAAGTGGGATGAGGAGGCTTTGCAGGCGTTTAATACGCTCAAAGATCTCATTTACAAAGATCCCAAGGACGGCGGATTAGTACTTATGATGCCCGACTTTACGAAGCCGTTCGTAGTCGACACGGATGCATCTAAGTTTGCGATTGGCGCGGTGCTGCAACAGGAAGATGAGGAGAAAAAGTTGCGCCCGATCATGTTTATTAGTAGAAAGCTGTGTGCGGCGGAGCGAAATTACTGCACGCGACAGAGGGAGGCGTTGGCAGTAGTATGGGCTCTCAAGAGGCTCAGACAATACTTGTGGGGAGGACCTCTATTCACGGTTAGGACCGATCATCACAACCTTCTTTGGTTGATGAATCATGAACAAACCGGCCGTTTGGCGCGGTGGCAAGCTTTCTTGTCATGTTTCAATTTCACGATGGTCTACTTACCGGGAAAGCGAAACGTAGTCGCTGATAGCCTTTCCAGGCTAGAGTTTCAGTCGGAGGTGTCGGCTCTCGTATCATCAGTGGAGATGATGGACCTGTCCACGGACAAGGTATACGAGGTGAGCCACATAGAGGCGATGCAGATGGCAAGAGGCGTTCGTTATGACCGCACGGGTCTACGATATAGTCCTCAAGGCCCGGAGCATGGCATATGAGGCGCATGTTCTCGAAGACGCTGAGTGGTCTTATGAGGCATACGAGAACGCGAAGGCGAATATAAAAGAAGAGGAGGAGACGACTGAGGTCTGTACTGAACCTCCACAGGAAAATCGAAGCGAGCTTGATGAAGACCCGGAAAGGGTAGGAGTAAGGTTGGAGGACGGTACTATTCATATCGCCTCGCCTACCGCGTGGAGGCAGCAACAGGCGACGGATCCGGAGTTCAAGGAGCTCCTAACGTTATACAAGAACCCTAATGAGCTTAAAAAGACTCCACAGATCAAAGATCAGATGAAGGAGATGGCGTGGAGAGATGGGCTATTGTGGTACAAGGGCCAGCATGGCAAATTTGCATCACAGCCTGACAAATGGACTCTCTGGGTACCAGAGAAGTTGAGGCGCTTTATATATGTCGCAGCCCATAACTGCCCCTTACTGGCACATCCGGGTCGACAAAGAACTCATTGGTTCATAGCGAGGCGATTTTGGTGGAAAGGGATGAAGGAGGAGATAGACAGGGAAGTGGACGCATGCATCCCATGCAAAACCACAAAGACACCGCTGAAGGCGAATTTTGGCCTGATCGGTACATTCCCGTTACACGCCGGGATGTTTGAATTTTTACACATCGATCATGTGGGACCTTTCCCCGAATCGGCAGAAGGGTACAGATACCTTCTTACCACAATAGATCGAGCCACCAATTATGTCTGGGTTGTTCCTGTTAAGGACGCTACAGGCAAGACAACTGCGGAGGCTCTGATCGATAGGATCGTCTCGCAGATCGGAGTGCCTAGAAAGATATGTTCTGATCGAGGTTCTGACTTTAATAATGAAGTCATCGACAGACTATCTAAGTACTACGGGATGAAATGGCAATATGTTACTGCCTATCACCCGAGAGCGAATGGCAAGATCGAGCGGGTACATAGACCTCTCAAAGCCTCGCTTAAGATGTACTGTATGAAGAAGGAGAATCAGAGAGCCTGGGTGGAGGCAGCACCTTCATTTGCCTTTGAAATGAACTGTCTACCCTCATCGGCATTAGGAGGAGCCAGGAGCTCAGTCTCGCCATATCAATTGGTTTACGGCCGAGAGCCTAATATCCCAACCTCACTTCTGCATCCAAAAGACGCTTGGGCAGATGAGGATGAGTTGTTCGGGATGAGACTAAGAGCGAAGATGGAGGCGGAGCAAATAGTTGCGGCGCACAGGGAGGCGGAGCGCAGAAAGACTGATGCACAAGGAGTGCGACAAGCGTACTTAGATCAAGTCCGTTTCCAGGTTGGGGATATTGTACTCTTGTACCATCCTCAAGTCCCTAAGGGGGTTAGCTCTAAGCTGTTTACCCACTGGAAAGGACCATACCAGATCATGAACAGATGGGACCTCTGAATTATAAGATCAGGGGTAGAGGGAAGATGCAGATTGTGAATGTTCGAAGGCTGATCAAATATGACCCCTTCTTACTTGAGGATGAATCCGTTGAGGAGGCGTTGAAACGGATGAAGGAGGACTTCCAAGAGGTACCGCCTATACAGAAGGAGGATACCTTAGAGGAGGAGAATGCCTATCGGGCACCGGTCACGGAGAAGGAGGAGACCGAGAAGGAGAGTAAGGAAGACTCAAACCGCAAAAGCGCGGCGGGGACTCAGTCTAAAGCCCCCATAGTCCGCGGCGGTACGAAGGAGAAGTTCACGGAGGCGCAGAGGAGGAAAGCGCAAAACGATCTTATTTTTGACCAACCGAGGAAGGTGGCAAGGTCGACGCGAGCGACGGATGTCCATGGAGGAGGAGGGGAGAAGGACACTAACCCGAACGCGGGTAATGTGGACATTCGACATGTGCGATGGAAGGAAGGAGAGGCGATTGCGGCCATCAAGTGGGTCCGAGACGCTTTTTATCTGTTGAGACCGGCAGAATCTCATGTTGCCGATGACACTCTCTCAGATCTTTATCTCATGCGAGCTGTGGCGGTCCCGCAGACTACACGGGCAGCACGGACATCGAAGAGATCCTTAGCAGCAAAAACGATACAACCGGTACTCCATTTTTGGAGAAGCATGGACCCTGTTGAGGATCCAAAAGCTAGACAATATTTACCGGTGTACAAAGACGCGAAAAATCTCGAGACATGGGATGATACTATTACCCTTCGAGACAAAGACCACACTGCGTGGACTATTCAGTCACTGCCTAGAGGAGTGCTTGATATTCCTTTTGACTTATCTTTGGGCGCCATCCCTAACAAAATATGGGACATTCTGGAGGAGTCGAAGTTTGACTTGACTTTTGTTGGCGGCCCGCCACCTGGCAAAGGGGTTCGCGCAAGGCGACGAAGGCAGTAAGTGACATTTTTTTCTTTTATCACGCGTCGGACATTGAAAGCTGCATGTGGATTAATCTCATAGTGCCCATGTCAGATCATGTCTTATTAAAATGTTTTTATACCATTGTTGTTACTTGGCATTTTTATCGCAACATATGAGTGCGAGGGTCAATCGGCAAATGGATACGACACCGTATAAGGGGATCGCTTGTGAGTTTAGCGATGGTGTTCCTGGTACGACCCTGCTTCAAGTATCCAGGGTGATGTTCTCAAAAAATGTTCTCATAGTAGACATATTAAATATTTTTCTTTGGATATACTTAATATCGTCATACCAGCACGGTCCGTCTCTACTTGTGTCGGCATATCGCATGGTCGGGCTCACTCACCCCGGCTTTGGATATAGTTATTAGGTCTGGCCCCTAGTACTATATTAAGGTAACCGATTGAATACAAGGGTATGTTATTAAAAGACAATGTATTTACTGATCGGAAGTGTTTTTGGAGAAGGAGAAAAATTATAACGCTGCTTTTATTGCAATAGTAATACTATTTGTTCTTGACATACTGCCTCAGAATTAAGTTACGGGGGGGACAACAAGTGTGGAAGGAGGAGTTTTTATTTACAAAAAAGAGGCTGGAGATTTATAGTTGACTCGTGTCTGGCGTATGCGTTTTATATATCCACTGCACCGTCTATCCGTGGGTTAATGCACTTAGTTGCGACACCCCGTAGCGTTTGTGCAGAAAAGAAATCAGCAATTATATGACGAAAATATTGCATATTTCCGTCAAAAAAAACGGGAAGGGGTACTGTAGGCATCACCCCCCGGATAGCCGGTAAAAAGTACCCTTTTTCTGGTGTCAGGTGCACCTAGTTTTTTCCCATTATTTTCAATATCGTTTGGCCGGATTTGACCTTATGCCATTTTAACCTTGGTCTGTTGCCGTTTTCTTTTCGGCTTCACTGAGCTAATATAACGAGACATCATTCTCTTTTGGGGATTTGTGTCTGGTTGTATTACCGACTTTTTATTGAGCTATCTTCGGGGATTGTAACAATTAGAACTACATTTTCAAAAAAAACAAAGTAAGAAATGGAATACGATATGGGCTGATAAACCTTTGAAACAAGTGTTCGTAGATTTAGCGGATATGTCTAAGTTAAAAGATAAACCAGGTAATAAAAAATATGCTTTTATGTTGGTTTGGATTCACACTAATAGTAGATTTTTAGAAGTTAGACCGCTGAAAAATAAAACTGCGAATGAAGTATATACTTGTTTAAAATCTATTCATATTCCAGAAATCATTACAACAGATAGTGGAGGAGAATACAAAGAAGCAGTCAATAAAGATTTTGATGAACATAACATTGAACACAGAACAGTTGAAGTAGGAGACCACAAAGCACTCGCAATAGTTGATAGAGTTATCAGAACTATTAGAAGGCTTGACATACTATTTGAAACTAATGGGAACTTTGACTGGGTCTCATACATTGATGATATGGTCAAAGCTTACAATACTCGTTTTCATCCAACAATCAAAGCTAGACCAATTGATGTATTGAATGGAAAAACTACTAATAAACAAAAAATTGAAAGAGATGAAAGTATTAACGAATTTGAACCAGGCGATAAGGTAAGACGAGAAGTTCAACGAAATCTATTTTCAAAAGGCGGTCGAACTTGGTCAAAGCAGGTATATACTGTTTTGGGTAGAAATGGATTTAAGATTGTGCTATCTAATAAAGAACTAGTTAGCCCCCGCGAGTTGTTAAAGACTAAGTTTGAAAAGCCAGTTGATGATGAAAAGCAAATTAACGAACAAGTTCAAGAGATAACGAAGGAGAAGAAAATAAAGCAACAGTTAAAAAAAGAAGACATACAACCAGAAAACATAATTGAAACCAAACGACACAAAAAGAAAAAAGTAATTTTTGATTTATGAGTGGGCCGATCCGCCAGATAGTAAACATTATTGATAATTTTGATGAATGTAGCGGACTTTTTTCCGATGTTGCGGTTTTGGAGTAAAGTTGCGAAAGAGCGAAATAGGGAAAAGGGGGAAAACAGAAAATCACTTTTTTTGTTTTTTTGGCAGAGTGTTCTGAGTGGGTGTGCCGAAGTATCTATCTATCTGTCTATCTGTCTGTCTGTCTGTCTATCTATCTATCTATCTATCTATCTCTCTCTCTCTCTATCTATCTATCTATCTATCTATCTATCTATCTATCTATCTATCTGTCTATCTATCTATCTATCGCTATCTATCTATCTATCTATCTATCTATCTATCTATCTCTATCTATTTATCTATCTATCTATCTATCTACAGTACACAAATTGCTGTTTGATGTGAAACTGCGTTCCTTTGCAAGGACTCCAGTCCTCTTTTGCGATATATCATCTATCTATCTACCTACCTACCTATCTATCTATCTATCTATCTATCTATCTATCTATCTATCTATCTATCTATCTATCTATGTAATCTAATCTAATCTAATCTAATTATCTATCTATCTATCTATCTATCTATCTATCTATCCATCCATCTATCTATCTACCTACTTATCGATATCTATCTATCTATCTATCTATCTATCTATCTATATCTATCTATCTATCTATCTATCTATCTATCTATCTATCGACTTATCGATATCTATCTATCTATCTATCTATCTATCTATCTATCTATCTATTTATCTATCTATCTATCTATGCTTCGGCTAGCGCTATCAGTCACGCATGACATTATCTAGATTATGAGGAGCCAGGAATACACACCAAAGTGCCCTCGTCAGTTTTAAAAACCGTGTGTTTATGGACCCCTGTAAAGTTTACTATATGTGTGGGGAGCATGGGGTATAGCTACCTGTGTCTGCCTGGTTGCATGTCTTCCCATGGATCCTTGCGCGTTTCGGCTCAACGCTTTGCTTGCCGTCTGCCTGTCTGTCGTCGGCGCTGTGGCGACTCGGCTCATGAATCGATTGGATCACATGCACTCCGGTGGGCAGGTAGCCCCTCCCCCTTGGACCTGCCAACGTACTGCTTCATTTACCCCCTCCGAGAGGTGAAATATGATTTTTGTAATTAATAAAAAACAGGCCAATGTTTACACAACAAAAATATGACATATCTTATTAATACGGCTAGTTTCAACTCGTGCCGGACAAACCCTACAACAAAAAACGACTTGAAAAAAGAAAAGAAGTGACGAAAAGAAAGACAGGATTGTTTGTGCAGTCAAGATTGAAGAAGGGTAGCTTTGGAACCGGCCAAGTTGTAAAAGCTGACCGGTGAGGTGCCTTGCCAATTGAAAGCGAATCCTTAGTAAGTTCCAGTGCGACTAACTCAAAAATTAGAAACATGAGTTGAATTTTCATGAAACAAAAATATGTCTGTAACTAATATGTCATACTACGTGACAATATCAAGTTTTTGAAGTTTAATGATTTCAACAACTGGTAGTGCCATGATTACCGGTTGCGAACAATGAATGAAATCAGAAGGCCCAAAAACCGTGCCTCTAAATCCGAACTTGACTCGGAAGACCGGAACAACCACCGGGAGTCATCAAAACTGTCAATGTAACTTGAAACTAAAGAGCCGCACTGTGACGTATGTACCTCAATCTGAAACAACATTTTTGGCGTTTTTGTTTCTGCAAATAGGTCTTGCTTTGGATCCTCTCTCTGTTCTAGCGTTCAGACTGGAATTATGTAGTAAGCCGCGGCCTTGCATTCATCTTCATGACGCTCAGCGGCTCACCCGGTCTTTTTGTACGCCCAATACATTCCGACCCTACAAATTAATTGTACTTCCCATTCATTCCTACGCATTGCAAGTATTTGTGCTTCACAAAGCAGTGTTTGTATAAATTAAAATAAAAATTATTCAAAAATGAATAAAACTACCTAATATTAATAACGATGAACATGCGCCGGGTAAACCCCTGTTAATAAATATTGATAACTATTTTGAAAAGGATGAGGACTCAGCCTATGATGAAATTCAATCTGAAGAACCTGTCTGAACTGAGGAGGACTCAGCTGTACTATTGACAGTGTACTGACTCCCAAGCCGGGCCGCGCCGAAGACAACGACAGCGAAAAAACGGAACAAAAAACCCATACAAACGCAGATGCCTGCCACGGTACACCGCTAGATGCAAGACTTATATTATAATATTAATAATCATACTTAAGAAGCTGGGCACATACTTTGACACTGAGAATTAAACAAAGAATCGGACCGGATGATACTGCATTTGAAACTTCAGTGAAAATAACCGCAAATAACGCCGGCTTAACGTTGATGAACGTACTGAAATCTCAAACAAGACTGCTTTATTAATATTAATATTATTGTATAACCAAAGTAGGGTCCACCTCGATGAATATTTAATTCAAACTTTAGGCTCAGACTAAACGTTTTTGTGGTTCCTTTGAGTACCAACTCTAAATAAAAGACCAACAGACCAACAACAAATACAAATTGTAGTGGGGAGGGGTTAGAACAATTAGATTGTACGAAAATTTGACGCAAATACGGATCAAAAGTCTCAGAAATGAGGCCACAGGCGTGCCACCGTTGTAGTTGAAAAATTCTTATGTACGTATGTATGTATGTATGTGTATGTTCCTCGGCATGACGCTAAACTGCATCGGGTCTCTGCATGACCTTAAACTGTGAATGCTTTCTTTTACACTTCATGTTTTCTCTTTTTGTATCTCTTGATACCTCTTCCATTTTATCTCTTCTGCTTCCCACTCAGATCTACGAGTGGCAAGTATTCTATTAAAACAGTGCTTGCGTAAAATGTATGTATGTATGTATGTATGTATGTACATATGTATGTATGGTTTAAGATGGAGTGACTCACATAGTCCTCCCGCCCTCTACGAGAACAACACGCACAGCTGACGCTCTCTCAAGTTGTGCTCATATGTAGCATATGAAATACCTGTATTTGGAACAGAGCGTGAAATTTGCGTGGATTTCCGAGATTTAGATGGAATAGATGTGGGTAAGGATATGTAAAAGGGAAGAGGAATATGAGGGTGAGAAGCATAAAACAGAAGTGATGGTCAGGAGGTAGGCAGACCTTTTCACATGGAAATGACCATATTGTCAAGTGGATGCGTACGATAGAAGAACACCGGAAACCGAAAGTGGAACCACAAAGCACACACCAGATAATACAACCACCCCATTGAGTGCAAAATCAAGAGGGACATCGGGGGCCTGGCATCTCACCAGATATTGCTCGACTTTCAAACGGTAAAATCATTCCACTTTGAACTCATTGTTCGAAATCACTTTTTGAGAAACAAAAGTGCAGAGCACATCATCTAAAGCTCTTGTCCTGGTGTTTTTAGCGATGGCTTCAGGATGGTTATAACACTACGATTTATGGACAACGATAATAATATCAAAGTCTAGGCAAGAAGCTTCTTCAGAAGTGCACCCGTCAGGGAAGGGAAAACCAGCGAGAATCGGACAGGTTTCGCGGAAGCTTTGGTTATGGTGGATCGTGAAATCTGACTTGGGATGTGTCACAAGGTACCATTCGACGGTGTTTAGGTGGTGAGAATGAGTGCGAGCGAGCGCATGTGCACATGTTTTTTTAGAGTACTCTTGTCTATGTGGTGAGCTTCCCGGTGAGGGTACGTCAGTCACCGCAAACAGCGATGCCACACTTCGTGGTTGTCAGTCGTGAACCCGGTCGCCACCTGAAAATAATTTTGCCGTTTGAATGTCGGCTGTAAACACCGTGTGGGCCTGATGATCAGAATGACATTTCACGCGAAAGGGCGAAATCTACTAGCCTTTCAGCTTGGGGATGTCGTACAGTGCTCATCGACTCCTCTATCGAATCGGTACGGTGGGGTGTGCCTCGAATCGTTAGCTCGGCCACTTCGGACAAAGCCGCGTTGACCCCGTCGTCTGTGAGCTGTCCACAGTCGCGCAGCTTCAAGCACGTGAGACGGCGTAGCCCTCGTAGCGCAGGCAGCGCAGCATCGGTAACGTCGGACTTGCTCAAGTCCAGCTCCTCCAACCACGCACACCGGTCGCACAATGCGAACAAGCCTTGGAAAGTGACCCCGGTGCAGGCCACCAATCGCAATCTCCGCAGGGCACGGCCGTTCAGTCCGATGAGCGTCGCATCCGTGATGGTCGATTTGAAAACGCCGAGCTCTTCCAGGTAGAGCAAGCCGAAGGACAGCGAGGACATGACTTCACCAGTGAGGTTCCCACAGCTCGAGAGGTGCAGCTTGCGAAGGGGTAGAGTAATCAGAATCGAAACATCTTCTGCAGTGAGAGTTCGTTCGATGAGTCCGAGTTCTTGAACAGGCATGCCTGAGAGCGCCTGCAGCTTGCCTGGGAATGGCGGGAGCCAGAGCCTTCGAAGAGGACAATCGGTTAAGCACTCGAGATCGTCGCCTCCCAGGACTCCCTCTCGCAACACGAGCTCAAAATCCGTCAAAGGCAGGCCGGTGGGCAGGATATCACACAAGGCTTGCTCTCGCGTGAAACCCAGCGCGGAGATCTTGAGCATTTTCAAAGGCATCCCCTCCAGGGCCGTATGGGTCGCCCCGCTCAGGCTGGTGTTGCCCGCGCTGATCACCAGAGAGAGCAGCTTGAGCCCCCGCAAGGCGGCTAGACCATTAGGCAGGTAGGTAGGTAGGTAGGTAGGTAGGTAGATAGATAGATAGAGATAGATAGATAGATAGATAGATAGATAGATAGATAGATAGATAGATAGATAGATAGATAGATATGTTTGGTCTATCAGCTCTGCATATCCGAAGACATAGGCATCCATTCCACCCCGCCTCCAGACGGAGGCTGGGTAGCGGGCTGGGAGGAAGCACTAAGCTTAGAATGTATGCAGTCTGAAGGTTCTACAACCCTCCCTGGCTAGAGGGCCGTAGAACCAACCCAGACACGTGTCCGTGATCACGTGCCCCGCCAAGGCTCGGGCCCGAGGGGTACACCAACCCTCGAGCTTCATCCAAGGCGACCACTTTCGCGGCGGCCGGACTATACCTTAAGATCTCCCTGCTTATGTGCCTACCCGCACACAGGAAGATCCCACTCCCGTCTAGTCTCTGAACCTTTCCCATTTGTCAGGACACCACTGGGTAGTGGAGACGGAGGACTACCGGGCCAGCTGCAGCGGTGACATAAGTGGGCCGACGTCGAGAGTAGTGACCATTTGCCATATCCATTGGTCACTAAACTCACGTCGGAACACCAAGTCAGTCCAAGGCAGCCAATCAGAGGTCGTCGTACCGAGTAGGAGCCATGCGCGGGGTTGGCCTGACAAGAAGGGACTTGGCTGCGGGTTACCCATTATTCCCTGCGTGGCCATATCCTTCGAGTTTTTACCATCCGACGAGCGTTACCTCGCCTGCTGCACCTTGCGGTTTCCCGCAGGCCGCGGTATCGAAGGCTCTTAGGGCTTTCCCGAACAGTTTGAGAGTGTATCGAGGGCCGATGAAGGGTAGTCATCAGCCCTGGCCAGTCACGCTGCACCATCTGCGACTGCACAAACAGCTGGTGAAGGGCTGAAGGAGATAGATAGATCGACCCCCAGGCTGTAGGTGCCAGTGGGTCGAGTCCAACTCCGGGATGCAGTTTACCGTCATGCCCAGGACAGATAGATAGATAGATAGATAGATAGATAGATAGATAGATAGATAGATAGATAGATAGATAGAAGATAGATAGATAGATAGATAGATAGATAGATAGATAGATAGATAGATAGATAGATAGATAGATAGATAGATAGATAGATAGGTAGATAGGTAGGTAGATAGATGGATAGATAGATAGATAGATAGGTAGGTAGGTAGGTAGGTAGGTAGGTAGGTAGGTAGGTTGGGTTAGTAGGTAGTTTGGTAGGTAGGAAGGTAGGAAGGTAGATAGGTAGATAGGTAGATGGATGGATGGATAGATAGATAGATAGATAGATAGATAGATAGATAGATAGATAGATAGATAGATAGATAGATAGATAGATAGATAGATAGATAGATAGTTACCTAAACCTCTGTCTGACTGGCCCTTGCACTCGCGCAGCTCCAGCTGTTGCAAGCCGTCAAGCTACATAGATAGACAGATAGACAGATAGATAGGTAGATAGATAGATAGATAGATAGATAGATAGATAGATAGATAGATAGATAGATAGATAGATAGATAGATGAGATGTCGCAAAGGAATGTAGTCCTTGCAAAGGAACGCAGTTTCACATCAAACAATAATTTGTGTACTGTGCATGTGTCCGGGATGGGAATCATATAGATAGATAGATAGATAGATAGATAGATAGATAGATAGATAGATAGATAGATAGATAGATAGAGCTCCAGCTGGCTGCAAGCGGTGAAGCTACATAGACAGATAGATAGACAGAAAGATAGATAGATAGATAGATAGATAGATAGATAGATAGATAGATAGATAGAGCTCCAGCTGCTGCAAGCCGTGAAGCTACATAGATAGATAGATAGACAGATAGATAGATGGATAGATAGATAGATAGATAGATAGATAGATAGATAGATAGATAGATAGATAGATAGATAGATAGATAGATAGATAGATAGATAGATAGATGAAATATCGACTAATGTCAGAAAAAAGGAGCTTCTGATTTCGTCAACCAAGGAAGTCTGTGGGTAAAGTATCAACCCGATGCCCAGCTAAGCCGTGATGTTTGCACGGAAGGGACTGATACAGGCAATACCAAATCTCCCTAGTACCAGGCGGGGCCAGGGCTCGTTCCATAAGCGCCCCTTGCAGAACGAGCTCCCACCTCCATTACAGAGGACCCAGTAAGCAGATGGAGTTTCGAGACTGTTCGACAGTCTAGTACAAACCGACAGAGCACTGTGGGTTTTATTCCGGGCTCAACAAGCGAGAAAGGGCACCCTGAGGGAACAGGATTGTGCTTCCCGTCGCTATTTCGGCATGTGACTTATAGGCGTATGGCTAGGCACACATAGGCACCCCACCACGGGCCCAGCACACCCACACCATCCCCTAATTCTCTGTCTGTCGACAGATGGCACCCATTTTAGATAGATAGATAGATAGATAGATAGATAGATAGATAGATAGATAGATAGATAGATAGATAGATAGATAAATAGATAGATAGATAGATAGATAGATGGATAGATAGATAGATAGATAGATAGATAGATAGATAGATAGATAGATAGACGGATGGATAGAGCTCCAGCTGCTGCAAGCCGAGAAGCTGCATAGATAGATATATAGATAGATAGATAGATAGATAGATAGATAGATAGATAGATAGATAGATAGATAGATAGACGGATGGAAAGAGCTCCAGCTGCTGCAAGCCGTGAAGCTACATACATACATACATACATACATACATACATACATACACACACACATACATACATACATACATACATACATACACACACACATACATACATACATACATACATACACACACACATACATACATACATACATACATACATACACATACATACGTACATACATACATACATACATACACACACATACATACATACATACCTGGCCTAGTTTCCTTAACGCTTCCGATTCAACGCTGATGTCCAAGCCCACACATTCCTATACATACAACATACATACAGGCATGTATACATACATACAGGCATGCATACGCATGATAGAATGCATACACACGTGGGACGGAAGGCGACAGACAACCATACAGATGCATGTATGTACGTGTGTATGCATGTATGCATCTATGTATTCACCAGACGCCGCGTGGGCACCGAGACTAACAAACTGCCATACAAGTGCAAGAACTTGGCAGTGACGCCTCGGAAGCTGTCAAACTGTCGCCAGTGCAGCAGGTTGTCCAGGATAAGGGGCGGGCAGGGGGGCGAGCTGGAACCTTGAGAGACAGACAGACAGATA
>WBZZ01006183.1:122500-135000 GCA_019918135.1 Paulinella micropora
TCACTGACTGTCAATTGATCTCACTTGCGCACATTGTTAGTTATGTCTTACCTCTGCTGGCGCTTTCCGCTCTTGCCCTCTAGTTCAGTATCGTCTCCCTTGCCCCTGTCTGGCCTTGTGTTTGTTTGTTTTTGTTTGCTTTTAGTGTTCGTCGCTGCCTCCGTTGTTGTCTTTTTGTATTGTTTTTGTTTCCTTTGTTTCGCTTGTTTGTTTGTTTTTTTTTGTTTTTGTTTCTTTACTCCTTTTCTATTTTGTTTTTTGTTTTTTATTTTTCTTTCCTGATCTTTGCGTCTTCGTTCTCTTTTCTTTTCCTGGCTTTTTTTTTCTTCTTCCCTTTGTTCCTTTCTTTCTTTCTATCTTTTTCTCTTTTTCTTTTCCCTTCATAGAAGCTTTCTGTTGAACCTTAGTTCCAGATTTCCTTATGAGCTTGTACTGTTGTTCCTTGGAACCAGAATTCTTTTGAATTAAGCTTTCTTTATTTTTCTCTCGTCTCTTTCTCATCAAACCTTGCTTACTGTAAAAAAAAAAAAAAAAAAAAAAAAAAAAAAAAAAAAATTAAGCTCTTCTTTATTTTTCTCTCGTCTCATTCTAATTAAACCTTGCTTACTGGGGGGGGGGGGGGGGGGGGGGGGGGGGGGGGGGGGGGGGGGGGGGAAAAGATCTCACTTGCGCCCATGTTAGTTATGTCTTACCTTTTCTGGCGCTTTCCGCTCTTGCCTTCTAGTTCAGTATCGTCTCCCTTGCCACTGTCTGGCCTTGTGTTTGTTTGTTTTTCTTTTTTGTGTTTGTTGCTGCCTCTATTGTTGTCTTCTTGTTTTGTTTTTGTTTCTTTTGTTTTGCTTGTTTGTTTGTTTCTTCTGTTTCTTTTGTTTTTTGTTCCTATTCTTTTTGGTTTTTTGCTTTTTTCTTTCTTCACTGTTTTTGGTTTCTCCGTTTTCTTATCTTTTCCTGGTTTTTCTTTATCTCTTTCTTCCTTTCTTTCTTTCTATCTTTTTTCTCTTTCTTTTCCTTTCCATATTATTCTTTCCAGGAGCTTTCTGTTGAACCTTAGTTCCACATTTCCTTATGAGCTGTACTGTTGTTCCTTGGAACCAGAATTCTTTTGAATTAGGCCCTTCTTTTTTTCTATCGTCTCTTTCTCATTAAACCTTGCTTACTGTAATTAAAAAAAAAATTTAAAAAAAAAACTCTCATTAAATACTGTAAAATTAGGCTCTTCTTTTTTTCTATCGTCTCTCTCTCATGAAACCTTGCTTACTGTAATAAAAATAAAAATAAAAATATTTTAAAAAAAATAAAAAAAAGCTTGTACTGTTGTTCCTTGGAACCAGAATTCTTTTGAATCAAGCTCTTCTTTATTTTTCTCTCGTCCCATTCTCATTAAACCTTGCTTACTGTAAAAAAAAAATATTAAAAAAAAATTAAAAAAAAAATTATATCGTCTCTTTCTCATTAAACCTTGCTTACTGTCAAAAAAAAAAAAAAAAAAAATTAGGCTCTTCTTTTTTCTATCGTCTCTTTCTCATTGAACCTTGCTTACTGTAAAAAAAAAATTAAAAAAAAAAAAAAAAAAAATCTCTTATTAAACCTTGCTTACTGTAATAAAAATAATAATAATAATAATAATTAAAAAAAAATTAAAAAAAATTCTATCGTCTCTTTCTCATTAAACCTTGCTTACTGTATAATAATAATAATAATAATAATACTATATCTGAGGCGTACTGATGCAGCTAATGGCATATCCTCAACGGACATAAGCCTCCAATACCCTTGTTCGAGGACCTCCACCCCCCCGTGTCAGTCTCTCGCCTGATGATCGGGGCCACCGATGGAGCTCCTGAGGGCAAGACTGCACTAAGCCGAGGTTATTCCGCAGTCCCAGCAACCTCTTGCAAGACGTCACCGAATGTGCAAGTGCATACACCAAGCGCGGTTGCTAGAGCTGCCTCGAAACCCCACCCATAACAATCTGGTGTCTGCTGGGTCCTGGGCTATCAACCAGCATATGCGGAGTTTAAGATCTTTTACGCGCGCAACGACCCTCCTCCCCAGCATCTACCACCAAAGGGTTATGAGTTGGCGTCACAGTTTAACGCCTTGAGGCCATTGGGCTGGAACTCTGTTTAGCAAGTGTGACTAGGTTTTTTCATCGGGATTTCCCTCAAATATGTCACAGTCAACACTCCAAGGCAGATTTACTATATCTGAGGCGTACTGATGCAGCTAATGGCATATCCTCAACGGACATAAGCCTCCAATACCCTTGTTCGAGGTCCTCCACCCCCCCGTGTCAGTCTCTCGCCTGATGATCGGGGCCACCGATGGAGCTCCTGAGGGCAAGACTGCACTAAGCCGAGGTTATTCCGCAGTCCCAGCAACCTCTTGCAAGACGTCACCGAATGTGCAAGTGCATACACCAAGCGCGGTTGCTAGAGCTGCCTCGAAACCCCACCCATAACAATCTGGTGTCTGCTGGGTCCTGGGCTATCAACCAGCATATGCGGAGTTTAAGATCTTTTACGCGCGCAACGACCCTCCTCCCCAGCATCTACCATCAAAGGGTTATGAGTTGGCGTCACAGTTTAACGCCTTGAGGCCATTGGGCTGGAACTCTGTTTAGCAAGTGTGACTAGGTTTTTTCATCGGGATTTCCCTCAAATATGTCACAGTCAACACTCCAAGAATAATAATAATAATAATAATAATAATAATAATAATAATAATAATAATAATATATATATATATATATATATATATTGATCTGTCATGGCTGAGCCCGAGGGCCATGCGCCTCCATCCCTCGACCCAACAGGGACTACAGTGAGTATGTTGGGGAGGGAAGAGTGACTCTAACCATCCTGCATAGAAGGCCCCAAAAGGAAATCCCTACTACCCGCACAGTGTCGGGTACCTTGCAGGAAATCAACTACAAATGATTGATCTTCCCCGCGTGAGAGCTCCACGAGACTGGGTAGGTCCCGCATGGAGGTACTCACAGGGGTAGCAGACATTTCATGCGGTCTGCCAGCGCATGAGGACGTTTTGTGGTAAGTATCTGGGACGCCTCGAAACCCGTCACCACCCCTAGATCGCGGAATGTAAATACCCCTTTGATCCCACGTGGTGTATGTCTTATTAAAAACAACACAACGACATGGCCTCGGAACCAACACAACAACATAGCCTCGGAACCCACATCGACATAGCCTCGGAACCCACACAACAACAGAGCCTCGGAACCAACACAACAACATAGCCTTGGAACCAACACAACAACATAGCCTCGGAGCCAACACAACGACATAGCCTCAAAACCAGTGGGAAGAGGCCCAACCACCTCCTCTTCCCGTGGGGTGCCATACTGTGCACCCCTCCATAATAATAATAATAATAATAATAATAATAATAATAATAATAATAATAATAATAATAATAATAATAGTGCTTCTCTGTCAATGGCTGATGCATTTCTGCACATGCGCCTCCATCGTCTCACCCGTGAGGGGAGTACGAAGAATTGACGATAAGCTCTAATGACACCCCCGCAAGGGCAGTTCCAACACTTCCAGACGGGCCGGTATGTTCAATGAAAATACTGGTCCAGAAATAGACCGGTATGTTCAATGAAAATACTGGTGGCACCGACGGGAATCGAACTGGCGACAGGGCCCAGATGGTAGAACTTGACCACTGGGCTATCACGGTGTCCAAAATAATAATAATAATAATAATAATAATAATAATAATAATAATAATAATAATAATAATAATAATAATAGTGCTTCTCTGTCAATGGCTGATGCATTTCTGCACATGCGCCTCCATCGTCTCACCCGTGAGGGGAGTACGAAGAATTGACGATAAGCTCTAATGACACCCCCGCAAGGGCAGTTCCAACACTTCCAGACGGGCCGGTATGTTCAATGAAAATACTGGTCCAGACGGATCGGTATGTTCAAATGAAAATACTGGCGGCACCGACGGGAATCGAACTGGCGACAGGGCTCAGATGGTAGAACTTGACCACTGGGCTATCACGGTGTCCATAATAATAATAATAATAATAATAATAATAAATCTATCGTCTCTTTCTCATTAAACCTTGCTTACTGTAATGAAAAAAAAAAAAAAAAAAAAAAGTATGTATGTATGTATGTATGTATGTATGTATGTATGTATGTATATACGTATGTATGTACATATATGTATGTGTGTATGTATGTATGTATGTATGTATGTATGTATATTTGTATGTATGTGCATATATGTATGTATGTTTGTATGTATGTAGGCATGTATGTATGTATGTAGGCATGTATGTATATTTGTATGTATGTATGTATGTATGTCTGTATGTATATATATGTTACATTGCATAAGTATGAATGTATATATGTATGTATGTATACTTGCATGTATATATGTATGTGTGTATAATTGCATGTATGTATGTATGCACATATGTATATATGTATATATGTATGTATGTATGTATGTATGTATGTATGTATGCATGTTATATATGTTATGTGTGTCTGTACGTGTACATGTATTTATGTGTATTATATATATATATATATATATATATATATATTTATATTGATATGTATATGTGCATATATATATTTTCTTTATATATGTATATATGTTAACGTTGTATGTATGTGTTTTCGTGTTTTTATATTTATTTTGCACATATGGTTTGTGTACTTGCGGGGGGGCTATGTGGGGGAGGGAGGCATGTTTTGGCCTACAATGGTAGTGAGATTGTGGGGGAGGGAGGCATGTTTTGGCCTGCAATGGTAGTGAGATTAGTATGTCTCGGGTATGTGGTCCGTATTCAATGTGCTACATGCCCAAGGCGTGCTAAGCTCTTCTTCCTTGTATGAGCCTTACGTGCATCCTTCCCTCCATAAGTCCTCATAAACACTAGGGGGGTCAAGGATCCGGGGAACTAAACGCTTCGGGCATTTAGACCATTATATGGCCAGCTTCTTACCTGCGATATATCGATCTTCCACTATTTGAGCCTTCGCATGTTTCATCCTTTCCTCATATGTCTCCTCCTGCTCTTTGCTTTTTTGCCTGCGTCTGTTTGCTTTCTTTGTTATTGCTTTTGTTTTTATTCGCCTATATTTTACCTCTGTTTGCTCTCCTTTCTACTCTGTCTCATTTTATTATTGAGTTTACTACAAGTTCAACACACGAATGATTAAAATTCTAAGTGGTGAAATTTTTTTTCCTGGTTTTTCTTCTTTACCTCTTTCTTCCTTTCTTTCTTTCTATCTTCTTTTTCTCTTTCCTTTCCCTTCCATATTTTTCTTTCCAGGAGCTTTCTGTTGAACCTTTGTTTGAATTACGCTCTTCTTTTTTCTATCGTCTCTTTCTCATTAAACCTTGCTTACTGTTATTCTAGTACATTTATATTAAATAATAATAATAAAAAAAAATAAAAATAAAAAAATCGTCTCATTCTCATCAAACCTTGCTTACTATTAAAAAAAAAATAAAAAAAAATGGAACCAGAATTCTTTTGAATTAGGCTCTTCTTTTTTCTGTCGTCTCTATCTCATTAAACCTTGCTTACTGTAATAAAAAAATAAAAAAAAATAATAATAAATAAATTTAAAAAAAAATCTGTCTTTTTGTTCCTGCTCCTTTTTGTTTTTTGTTTTTTCTCTCTTTGTTGTTTTTTGTTTCTCCGTTTTCTTTTCTTTTCCTGGTTTTTCTTCTTAACCTCTTTCTTCCTTTCTTTCTTTCTATCTTCTTTTTCTCTTCCTTTCCCTTCCATATTATTCTTTCCAGTAGCTTTCTGTTGAACCTTAGTTCCAGACTTCCTTATGAGCTTGTACTGTCGTTCTTTGGGACCAGAATTCTTTTGAATTAGGCTCTTCTTTTTTCTATCGTCTCTCTCATTAAACCTTGCTTACTGTAATAAAATAATAATAATAATAATAATAATAATAATAATAATAATAATAATAATAATAATAATAATAATATTGGAGTGTTGACTGTGACATATTTGAGGGAAATCCCGATGAAAAAACCTAGTCACACTTGCTAAACAGAGTTCCAGCCCAATGGCCTCAAGGCGTTAAACTGTGACGCCAACTCATAACCCTTTGGTGGTAGATGCTGGGGAGGAGGGTCGTTGCGCGCGTAAAAGATCTTAAACTCCGCATATGCTGGTTGATAGCCCAGGACCCAGCAGACACCAGATTGTTATGGGTGGGGTTTCGAGGCAGCTCTAGCAACCGCGCTTGGTGTATGCACTTGCACATTCGGTGACGTCTTGCAAGAGGTTGCTGGGACTGCGGAATAACCTCGGCTTAGTGCAGTCTTGCCCTCAGGAGCTCCATCGGTGGCCCCGATCATCAGGCGAGAGACTGACACGGGGGGGTGGAGGACCTCGAACAAGGGTATTGGAGGCTTATGTCCGTTGAGGATATGCCATTAGCTGCATCAGTACGCCTCAGATATAGTAAATAATAATAATAATAATAATAATAATAATAATAATAATAATAATAATAATAATAATAATAATGATGATAATAATAATAATTATAATAATAATAATAATAATAATAATAATAATAATAATAATAATAATAATAATAACAATAATAATAATAATAATAATAGGCTTCCTCAGACTATAGCATCAGATCCAGATCCTGGACATGTGTCTCCATTGGGTCACCGGGGTCAGCCGATCCCAACGCATTGTCAGAACACCAAACAGACATAGCAGCAACAGCAACAGCAGGGGCAGATGGGGGCTGTGAAGTGCATGAAGAGCTAGCTGCGAGGGTGTTAGCTGAAGAGAAGAACTCGGAGACACTATGCTGCGCTCCCGAACCCCTCTCTCTAGCCAGGACGTCCACACTGCGCGGACGGCCGCGTCGCGCAACATCAACGTCACTTGGGGGAGAGGGTGGGACAGAAGCTGATGGAACCTCAGTGAGGTCAATCACCTCCTCGCCCCCATCCTCCACCCCAAGCTCCTTCCTTTTACCCTCCCTAGCAGACCAACACTCAGACACATATGATCCAAACAACACATCCAACTTTGGAGGGGGACGCAACGCTGTAACCCCTAACAACGCAGCAAGCCTAAAGTTACTGCGGAAGCGCGACTTCCCCTGAAAAAGCTTACAAAACAATCGTGATTGATCCACAGGCGACATATCATCCCAACCCTGCCGCACAGAGCCCTCCCGCTCCCGCCCAAGCAACACATCCTCCACCACAACCTCACCGCCTAAGACCTCACCACCCTCCTCACTCCCTCCATCCCCCTCAGCACCCCCCACAGCCATGCCACCGAGCCTCTGCATACTCAGCAACAGCTGCTTACGTCTCGCTTCATGCATGGGGCAATCCCATAAGAAGTGCGCAAGGGACTCATTGACATCATCATGACAACAGAAGCAGCGAGGGGACATGCCACTGACCAACTTGCTGCGGTACAACCGAAGGCGGTTGTTGCAGCTGAGCAACCTTCTCCGAAGCAGATTATAATGCGCATCATCAAGGGCTACCCATCTTGGGAACTCCTTAGTTCCAAAGACTTGTCTTAGGATGACTCGCAGGCCATCAGTAAGATCGCTGCCTGCCTCTCGCTTGTCCCACATCAGTTGCTGCACCATCTTGACGTCCTGCTGAAGGGCCCACTTGTCCACAGTCGAACACCAACCCTCGAGGTCCTTCTCTGAGCTATTTAGGAGCTCCTGAAGCCCTTGTTGTAGATCCATTGAGTCCCTGATAGCGCCTTCGGCCTCCGCAGTCCAGTCGGATTTGACTTGAGATGCGATGACAGGAAATCGCTTCTCCGGTAGAACACGCAGCCGTCCATAGAACTTCAGTTGCGCCGCCCGCCGCAAACGCTCCGCACTCAAAGAGCGCGCCAGAAAGAGTGTAATCCACTTGCTTGTCTTAGGGCTGATGCCGAGAATCATCCTCATGGGGCGCAGCATTGCTGCCTCCAGCTTGGTGAGCTGCGATACGGGGGCACGCCAGACATCGAAGGCGTACTTCAGCTTGGCCCCCACAAGTTGATTCCAGCACATGAGACGATACCTAGCTTGTATCTCACCTGCACACCACAAAGAGTACCAACCTGCGGTGGCGACTTCAGTGACACGCGTAGCCCGCAGGGCCTGCTCCTTCCACTTCAGGTCGTCGGTGATAACCACTCCCAGGTACTTGTACTGACTGGTGACACAAAGCTTCTGGCCGCGAAACAACACCACGGGCTCACCTCGCTCCCTGATACTTGGTCGTTTCGCCTTGCTCGACGTGTAAATGGGCATGATTTCCGTCTTGCCGGGCTTCAAGTTGACTTCCAGCCGGTAATCTTCCGCGAACTTGGCCACAACATTGACCATCTTCTGGAGCTCGGTGCGACTGTGAGCGATGAGGGCCACGTCGTCCGCGTATAGAAGTGCCTTGATGTCGTTCAGCCGCTTCACATCCGTGATCTTGAGGGCACTCGCCAGCCGATCACACAGCTCATCCATAAAGACGTTGAAGAGTGTGGGAGAGAGAGGGGACCCCTGTTGGACGCCTACACCCTCCAGTACTTCGGGGGTGAGTGCTCCATCAACTAGCACTTGCGACGAAGTCTGCTCGTAGCACCTGCGTAGCGTGCGCCAGAACTTGCCCCTTACACCCAGCTTCCAGAGCCTCTCAAATAGGCCATCTCTCCAAACAGACGGGAAAGCCTTGCGTAGATCGACGAACAGGACATACGACTCCCGCTTCTGCTGCTGACGCCCCTTCAACCTCTGCCAAAGGGTAAAGACCTGATCCGTAGTGCGACGCCCCGGGCGGAAGCCTCCCTGCTCTGGACGTAGCTTATCCGGGCCATCCACGAAGAGCGTTAGACGAGTAGCTAATAAGGACAGATACAGCTTACCAAGGCAACTAATAATCGAGATATCCCTCCAGTTGTCAGGATCCGTAGGATCCCCACCCTTGGGGATATTGACGATGATTCCCTTGCCCAAGCTTTTTTGGAGTCCTCTCGGCTTCTCGAATCCAGTTGAAGTACTGCGTTAAGTAGCCATTGATGTAGGCGCCGCCATACTTGAGCATCTCGTTCTTCACTTTGTCCTCGCCACAAGCTTTGTGGTTATTCAGGGCACGTTGCCTTGCAAGGACCTCCGCTTGCGTGAACGGCTTGTCCAGCTCTTCGCAAGTGTCTTCACCTACCTCGTGCTCCTTCATAGCCCGGGCCACCTCATCTCTGAAGCGATCGTTCCAGTGGAACTGCCGCTTAGCTTCGGCTTCCTCCCACTCCAGCGAGCCTGCTTCTGCACAGTACTCCACCACAAGAGCCGCACTTGCCGGATTTTCCCGTGGCTTCACCGAATTTTTCCGAAATTCCTCCCACCGAGCGACCTTTTCCGGCAGCGTACACGCCAGTGAGCCATCCTCCCTTTGCACCGGCGCGGAGACCTTCGTTCTGCGTGCCCCGCCAAGCCGCTTCGCGAGTAGCCAAAAGCGCTTTGAGGATTGCTCGCGTTGACATTTGACCGCTTCTTCCTGCACTTGCTTGAAGGAGGCGGACTTCTTGGCCCGAGTTGCCTTCCGAATTTGCTTGCGGAGCCGTAGCCAATTCAGACGGGCTTCCGCATTCGATTCATCCCTCCTGTATGCTGCGTAGGCCTCCCGGCGCTGCTGAATGAGCTCCTTTAGCTCCCCGTCGAACCAATTGTTGGTGAAACGGGGTCGTATACATCTGGAGCCAAGGACCCGGTGCGCCGCCATTCGGAAGGACTGCGCCACTCGCTCGGTGACGTCATCTACCACCCGTTGGCTGTCGGCACCACCCGATAGGTCAAGCTCAGGCAGCTGATGCACTCCAAGCTTCTGTAGGCAATGCTGGAATACGTCATCGAACTTGTCGCGTAGATAATCCAGCGCTTGCTTCGCAGCGTGATCATTACCCGAGACACCAGCACCAATAAGCTTATCAACACGAAAGGACCTGTAAGGTTTCGCAGCACGCTTTGGCCGGCGCTGGCCGCTCCACGTCAGTTCGGCCCATACTGCCTTGTGGTCCGTATCAAGATCATCTTCGCATACTCCGAACTTTGCTCCGAATGCCAAGCCAGGCGACGCGCAGATGTAATCGAGGAGGTGCTTGCCTGTGCCCATGCCGCGCTGCTCACGCCGGGACCACCAGTAGGACCCTTCCACTGGGCACGAGAAGCCGCTCAGATTTCGCAGGCCCGTAGCGACGAGGACAGCCGCGAGTCTCTTGCCGTTCTCCGAACGTACCGGTGCTCCCTTATCATCGACCTCCCCGTGCTGACCGACGATGCCCTCCTCTTTTCGGCTGCATGCCGGCCCGAGCTTCGCGTTGGCATCCGCCACCGTGACCACAAGACCCTTGGCTCCAAAAAAAGCTATAGCTGCCTGCCAGGCCGCATACGCCTCTGACGACTCTTCTTCCTGCGTTTCCTGGGGAAAGTAGCCGTTGCCCACATAGATATCCTGAGCGCCGGTAACACCCGAGGCGATACGCAGCCACACTTGCTGCCGGTGGTCGACGGGGGCTGACACCAGGTTGCAATACGGACCAAGGAAGTTAGCCACCGCGAATAGAACCCCACCCTTGCAGCGATTTTTCTCGCTGACCTCCGCAGGTTTTCCAAAAATCCGGAATCCATCCAGGCTGCATTTGGAAAGTTGCTTCTTGCCCATGCGGTGCTCCTGAGCCCCGATGACTAGCCAGCCCTCGTGCTTGTAGAATGATGCCCATTCCGCCGTGCCTACGTTGTCGTATCCCGTTTTACCCTGCCAGTTGTGACTCGCGACGAGTAGCTTGAAGCCGGTATCGAACTGCTTGGGGCGGTGCTTCTTGGCTCGTTTCCGGACCCGACGGCCGCGCTTGGCTTCCGCCCTCGTGCTGCCCCCCTCTGCAGGTGCTTGCGCAGGTTGGTCCCCCACTGCACTGGCCGCCGAATGCAGGGGCACCACATGCACATCAGCACACTCAGACACACACTTAGGTGCATCGGCAGCCAATTCCGAAGACACCACCTGCACATCATCGACACATTCTTCATGCAGAGGCAAGACGCGATATCCCGTCGCAGCTTCCTCCTTCCGGACCGCCGCTTCCCCACGCAGATGGATGCGAATAAGCCTTCGGACACGTTCCCTGTCCCTGAACCTGCGCCCAAGGGCCACATTGACCCCTCTGCCGAAGAATTTGAGATGTTTGAGTTGCTGCAACGCCGTCTGCCTGCTGTCATCGTCCTCGTAGACCAGCTCCAGGTGACGAGACATTCGCTGGCCTTGCCACTCCATTACCGGGACCACCAGACCAAGACCGCTCATTTTGGAGGCGATCTCCTGTAGATTGGCGCGTTCTGAGAGCCCCCAGACAATCAGATTACGCCCGTCCTTGTCGTACCGATCTACCCGCCGGTACCGTCGAGGCGGCGGTGCCATCTGCCATATAGCGCCGCTCGCCTTATGTTGAAGCGCCGACCCGTGTGCCAGGTTTGGGGAGGAAGGATGAGGCGCAGCTAAGATAGCCTCTCCACGTGGTTCAGGAATTCCGTCATATACGCGAGCCCTCATCCTCCCATCCTGGGACATCGGGCCAGAGCCCGTCGAAGAGGCATTCCCACGGGGATTGTCCAGGTCTTCGGCGATTCTACCTTGTCCCATAAGGGCCACAGTGGTAGCTCCGTGCTTCGCGTATTTGTAATCCATTGAGAGTAGTAGACGGCCAATGTCGCTGGCCATCACCGCCGCGCCTCTTTACGCCGAGGAAAGCGCCCGTCCATGCAAATAGCATCGGCGGTATCTGCAACACACACTACACGCATTTCCGCCGGTGTCACTGGACGCTGCCGCGTCGCTTCGTGCCCTTCGGCGCCCGCCAGCACCCCCAGCGTCGCCAGAACCTGCCTCACGCACTACACACACTCTCCATCGCATCGCCAACGCCTCTACTCTCATGCCTTATGGACTTTCAGCTGCTCCTAACAATACACATCATGAGGTACGGGTGTCCCCGAGTGGAGCCAGATCGGACGGCGTGCCGCTGAAACTCCTTCCCCCACGTGGGTATAGAAGGCGCGAACCTAGCGGTACCTATAGGGTCTTACAGACAAGTATAGTAATCCCAGCCGAAGCTGCTCAGTTAGAAATGCAACGGTGGAGGGTGTGAATGCATGGGGCAAGGCATGGCAACGCAGCAAGGCACTGGCAAGGCATTGGGACCGACTGAAGCCCCTCTCCAACGTGCGCTCATCATGTGTTCCAGTTAGGCAACCCCGAAGAAGCGAAGATAGGGAGGAGACAAAACCCAAATAGGATGAAGATAGGATTAACATGAAGCCGAAATGGAGCCGAGTTGGAACAGGTCAACTCAGCCCCATCTCGGCTCAATGTGAATCCTATCTTCAACCCATCTCGGTACTGTTTCCTCCGAATGCTCACCTCAACAAGATCACCAAACCGGAACTGGA
>WBZZ01006183.1:142500-145000 GCA_019918135.1 Paulinella micropora
CGTAATGCAATACGATACAGTATAATACCAGACAAGACAAGACACGATACGACAAGACAAGACAAACCAAGACACGACAAGACATTAATAAGGAGTTGCCCGAAGACGAGGCGCAACTGCAAGCAGAACAATCTGACTTGGTTGGTAACAGAAATACACCCAACCGTCCATACCTGCATGCATATGTACATATATACAAATAGGACACGCCCTGACAAGACAAGACAAGACAAGACAAGACAAGACAAGACAAGATTGAAGAAATTTAAATCACCAAGAGTACTCGACTTTGATAGTCGGATCGTGAGTGGCGTGTATAATTCGTACGCTGCATTGGTGATGCTTGTAAGAAATGAAGAGTGTACAACTCAGAAACATAAGCGGGAAGAAAAAAGAGGTAGAAAATTGAAACCGAGAGAGAGAGAGAGAGAGAGAGAGAGAGAGAGAGAGAGAGAGAGAGAGAGAGAGAGAGAGAGAGGACAAGACGAGACAAGATGAGACAAGACGAGACAGTGCAACACAAACTAGTGCATGCATACATACATGTGCTCTCCAAGTATATGTCTTACTTGCATTCATAGGTGCCGTATCATACATACACACGTACATACGTACCCAGGATGCACTTAGCGCCGAAGGGCATGCATACATATATACATAGAATCATTCATTTGCTCATATATACATACAAACATACACATGCATATACATAGGTGCATTACCTAGGATGGACTTGAGTGAACAAGCTTTGAGTGAGAAAGAGATACATACATATATACATATAATCATTCATTCGATCATAGAATCATTCATTCGATCATATATACATACAAACATACACATGCATATACAAAGGTGCATTACCTTGGATGGACTTGATTGAACAAGCTTTGAGTGAGAAAGAGATACATACATATATACATAGAATCATTCATTCGATCATATATATGCATACAAACATACACATGCATATACATAGGTGCATTACCTAGGATGGACTTGAGCGAGCAAGCTTTAAGCGAGAAAGAACGCAAAGAGGCGGAGGAGGTCATGATGATGATGATGATGATGATGATGATGACGATGATGATGATGATGATGATGATGATGATGATAATCATGATGATGATGATGATGATGAGGATGATGAGGATGATGAGGATGATGATGATGATGATGATGAGGATGAGGATGATGATGAGGATGATGATGATGATGATGATGAGCATGACGACGACGACGACGATGATGATAATGATGATGATGATGATGATGATTATGTATGATTATGTATGAAACGCATGAAACTCAAAAGAGGCAGAGGAGGTACGTGTTTTCATAAATGTAGACACACACACACATACACACACAAAAATCATGAAAACTCATGAAGCTCATCAAAAACAACAACAACAACAACAAGAGAAGAATTAAAACACATAAGATGTACGCATGTACGCAGGCTAAGCTGAATCATTGTCCGATCATTGTGCACATCCTTCCCCGCGATAGCCACCTATCCATATCTATACCCATACCCATACCCATACACATATCCATATCCATATCCATACCCCATATCCATACCCATACCCATACCCATACCCATACACATATCCATATCCATCTCCATATCCATATCCATATCCATATCCGTATCCGTATCCATATCCATATCCATATCCATATCCATACACATATCCATATCCATATCCATATCCATATCCATATCCACATCCATAACCATATCCATATCCATATCCATTTCCATGTCCATATCCATATCCACATCCACATCCATATTCATATCCCTATTCATATTCATATCCATATCCATATCCATATCCATATCAATTGGCTGAGCTGAAGGCTTGTCCGATTTTCGTGCATATCCCTCCCCAAGCCACAACACATATACATATACATATACATTTACATATCCATTTTCACATTCATCCATACCCATAAAAATTAATACACGTGTACATAGCTGAGCTGGACGCCCGTCCGATCATTGTGTATCCCTCCCCGAGGAAACCACATATCTATATCCATAGTCAATTTCCATATCCATATCCATATCCATATCCATATCCATATCAACATCCATATATATCCATATCCATATCCATATCCATATCCATATCCTTATCCACATCCATATCCATACCATGCCCATGTACATATTCGCAGGCTGAGCTCGATGCACGTCCGATTATTGTGCATTCTTCCCCTCGAAAACCTCCTCGCACGCCTTTGTCTCGCAAACGCTCCAGCTCAAACAGCAGCCAACGCAAGCGATCTGACTCCAACAGCAGCCAAAGTAACTTTACATTATTATGCTTATGTTTATGATTATGATTATGATTGATTA
Source organism: Paulinella micropora (assembly GCA_019918135.1). Lineage (NCBI taxonomy): Eukaryota > Cercozoa > Imbricatea > Euglyphida > Paulinellidae > Paulinella > Paulinella micropora. The sequence goes on from WBZZ01006183.1 coordinate 144,875, forward strand.
TGATTATGATTATGATTATGATTATGATTATGATTATGATTATGATTATGATTATGATTGATTGTTATTATTATTATTATTATTATTATTATTATTATTATTATTATTATTATTATTATGGACACC
>WBZZ01006183.1:162500-170000 GCA_019918135.1 Paulinella micropora
CCTGAGCCGAGGATGACTCCTGGCAGGATTCCTATGGCCTTTGGCTATGCGACGCTCCTAGATAAACACTATCTATCTATCTATCTATCTATCTATCTATCTATCCGTCCATTCATCCATTCATTCATTCATTCATTCGTTTATCTATCTATCTATTTCTGTCTTCAGTTACCGCTGCAGGGTAGTGCACTGGCTATCTAGCACTGGCTATCTACCACTTATCTACCTATATCTATTTATCAATCCATCTATCTATTTCTGTCTGCAGTCAAAGCTGCCCCAGTGTCACGTCCAGGCAATTCATCCATCTGTTCTCTACCTACCTACCTACCTACCTACCTACCTACCTACCTACATATCTACCTACCTACCTACCTACCTATTCCTGTCTGCAGTTACCGCTGCCGCAGTGCCATGTCCAGGCCGGCAGCGCTCTGGCCCACGTGCTGGCCAACCTCAACCCAAACCGACCCATCCACAGCGCGTGGCCACCCAACACGTAAGGGCCTTGTCTTGTTCTTCTTCTTTCTCGTTTTCTTTCTCGTTTTCTTTCTCGTTTTCTTTTCTTTTCTTTTCTTTTCTTTTCTATTCTTTTCTTTTCTTTTCTTTTCCTTTTCCTTTTCTTTTCTTTTCTTTTTTTTCTTTTCTTTTCTTTTCTTTTCTTTTGGTTACGTTTCGTTTCTGTGTTCACTTTCTTCCCTGGTCAAGCATTATTAAGTACCAGTCCTGGCCTTCTGTCTGATGTTTGTGTATGTCTGTGTGTGCAGAGCTGGTGAGGATGGGAAGGATCAGGAATACAGAACTACGTTTGTGTGTGTATGTGTCTGTATGTGCGTCTGTATACGGAGTGCTTTGGGAAATTAGAAGAAGGATCGGAAGACGTTTGTGTGTGTCTGTGTGTGCAGTATTGGCGAAGATGGTGAGGATCAGGAGGCGACCAAGGCAGAGCAGGACCAGCTGCTCCCCCTCCTTTTCCATGCCTAGAGCGCGACAACTACCACCACTACTACTACTACTACTACTACTACTACTACTACTACTACTACGACGACGACGACGACTGCGACGAGTGCGCACGGTGTCTGACCAGGGGTTTTGAAGTAAAATTTGAAAAAAAAATAGGGTGAGGAGGGGGGGGGGGGGGGGAAGCTCACACAGACATACAAACACAGAGAGAGAGAGAGAGAGAGAGAGAGAGAGAGAGAGAGAGACTTTCCAGGTAGTCTAACGTTTGTGCTACCAGTTAAAGTAGGGCACAGCTCAAGGGTCAAGGTAGGCTAGGATTACACCTGCTTGGTTGCACGCGAAAAGCACAATACTTGTACATGCTTTGCTTTTTGGAACGTCTGCTCGTTTCTGAGGAAGAAAACGCGGACCTATTGCCGTGGTCTTCACAGCTCTTAAGAATATATCCTGCCAATCATATTAACATATACGCATGACCCTATATCTTGCAAAATCATGTTCTAGATTCATATCTGAGAAATGATGTAAAGTAAGCATCGTTTGGAAGCTGTCGTCTTGAGCTTTGAGCAGATGTGTTGGAAAGCTCTTTTGACTTCAAAGATAAAGTGGTATAGCTAGGAGCTCTCGAGAAGTAAGTCTCCGCCGCATTTCATTCAGAATCAGCGATTTTTCCACCAGTATGATGAGACGTATGCGAAGAGTGTCCTCCCTGCAGCAGCAGCAGCAGACATTCAGATTATATATTTTAATATCATCCTGGTGAAAAGAAACAAATTATTATTTTATTTTTTCTCGTTACATATGGCTTATTTTATCATATATGAATTTTACTTTATCATATTTTCGCTCATGTGTTCAACTGGGATTTTTCTCTTCCCTAACATATTTTGCTTATTATTATTATTTTTCTAACATGATTTTTACTTTATCTAATTTCGATCTATTTTATTACTATTGTTATTATTATTTTTCTAGTTGCTTATCCAATTAATATTTACTATCCCCTCTCTACACTCTATCTCGTTTTTTTCACGCTTTTTACGTATTTTTTCGACTACCCGTTTTTTAAAGTGGAACCGGCCGGGCCGGTTCCTGACTTAGTGGAAAGTTTTCAGCTGGTGTCATACGATTGCCATTTTCTCGATAGTGGACGACCACCAAAACCGATACTCGAAAGTGCGCACAGCAATCCTCACAAGACAAACGATTGTCTTCTCGCAAGAAAGGGAGCGAGGATCGAACGATCGGTCCCTTGATCTTTCACGTCTTCTGAGTAAACATTTGGTTATTAAATAATTATTATGTATTTTAGTTTTTGAAGTGACAAATACTGATCACTGACAGTAATAATTTTCAGGCCTTTGTCCTGATGATGCAACAGAAAAATAAATCAAGTTTCCGAGACTGGCTGTCAGTCCATTTAATAGTGTTCGTTGCCGAGGTGCCTGAGACCACGAGTGACCGTGCTCACCCATTTGCAAAGTTCAAGTTATAAGTACAAGGGTTGTTTGTTGAGTAGGGTAAGGGCTTGAGTAAGGGTGATGGCTATGATCTCTAGGGCATGTGAGCTGTGCTCACGACGTAAGTTTATGAGGTAGGTTGTTGTGGAACGAACGCTGGACTCAAACTATCTATCTATCTATCTATCTATCTGAATTAGGGGATGGTGTGGGTGTGCTGGGCCCGTGGTGGGGTGCCTTATGTGTGCCTAGCCATACGCCTATAAGTCACATGCCGAAATAGCGACGGGAAGCACAATCCTGTTCCCTCAGAGTGCCCTTTCTCGCTTGTTGAGCCCGGAATAAAACCCACAGTGCTCTGTCGGTTTATACTAGACTGTCGAACAGTCTCGAAACTCCGTCTGCTTACTGTGTCCTCTGTAATGGAGGTGGGAGCTCGTTCTGCAAGGGGCGCTTATGGAACGAGCCCTGGCCCCGCCTGGTACTAGGGAGCTTTGGTATCGCCTGTATCAGTCCCTTCCGTGCAAACATCACGGCTTAGCTGGGCATCGGGTTAATACTTTACCCACAGACTTCCTTGGTTGACGAAATCAGAAGCTCCTTTTTTCTGACATTAGTCGATATCTCATCTATCTATCTATCTATCTATCTATCTATCTATCTATTTATCTATCTATCTATCTATCTATCTATCTATCAATCTGTAATACCTACCTACCTACCTACCTACCTACCTGCTCATTCTGCTCCAGATCAAGTAATGGTCGCCAATCATTGCTGACCAGCGCTCTGCACCCCTTCGGCGCAGTCTCCCGAACCCGCACAGTGAAAGGCCCTTGCTCTAGCAGCTGCCTTTCCCTCTGCCAGCTGAACATGCAGCCATCTGTGCTCTCGAGGAAAGGGTTGAGCTCGATCACCATGGGGGTGAGGTTTTCTACCCGCAGTGCTGCAGGGATATCGTCGTCGTTGTTGCCGTGGTGGGGGTTGTTATTGTTATTGTTATTGTTGTTGTTGTTGTTGTTGTTATTGTTGTTGTTGATGTTGTTGTTGTTGTTGTTGTTGTTGCCGCTGCTGCTGCTGTTGCCGTTATTGTGGCCATGGTGGTTGTTGTTCTTTTTGTTATTGCTGTTCTTGTTATTCTTGCTCTTTTGGTCTTCTTCTGCTCCGTGCCGACTTGGAGCAGCCGCATGATTCGCACAAGGCACACTGCCCGACTGTGCAAGATTGCCCGCAGGTGCGGACAGCGGATGTGAAGCAGCTGCAGCAGCCTCCTTGGCTACCAAAGCAAAGTCCACCACGTAGCTGCCCAAAGTCCGGAGACGCGCACGGATATGCTCCTGGAAGTAAGCTTGCAGCGTATGTGAAATCCGGGCCTGTTGCCGGTGTACGTAGGGGAAGTAGCACAGGTAGTTGTATTGACTGAGTGCTGTAAGTTGCCCATCGTGTACAAAGCCACGGAACTCCAACCCCACGTCGATGTCTAGATAGATAGGTAGGTAGGTAGGTAGGTAGATAGGTAGGTAGGTAGGTAGGTAGGTAGGTAGATAGATAGATAGATAGATGAGATGTCGCAAAGGAATGTAGTCCCTGCAAAGGAACGCAGTTTCACATCAAACAATAATTTGTGTACTGTGCATGTGTCCGGGATGGGAATCACGGGTAGACTGTGTTCTGGAAAAAGAAGAGGAGGAAGGACGTTGAAGAAAAAGGCAATCTAGGAATGGAGAGTGGGAGGATAAGGAAGAAGAGAAAGAAAAGGAAGCCGTTAGTCCAAGTGTTTTGAAGATAGATAGATAGATAGATAGATAGATAGATAGATAGATAGATAGATAGATAGATAGATAGATAGATAGATAGATAGATAGATAGATAGATAGATAGATAGCAGTCGATGCATCCTACCTGTCGATTGCCGCACCACCCAGTTCTCTCGCCAGCGATCTATCTATCTATCTATCTATCTATCTATCTATCTATCTATCTATCTACCTACCTAACTTCTTACCTACCTACCTACCTACCTACCTACCTACCTACCTATCTATCTATCTATCTATCTATCTATCCACCTACCTACCTGTCCATGGCCGCAACACCCAATTCTCTTCCCATCTATCTATCTATCTATCTATCTATCTATCTATCTATCTATCTATCTGAAATCAGAAGCTCCTTTTTTCTGACATTAGTCGATATTTCATCAGTTGATCTTATCACTTACTCTACGGAATGAACCAAGGCCACTTGAGGTGTCACTGACCCTCTCTTGGGCTTGATTTTTTGAAATGGGTGCCATCTGTCGACAGACAGAGAATTAGGGGATGGTGTGAGTGTGCTGGGCCCGTGGTGGGGTGCCTTATGTGTGCCTAGCCATACGCCTATAAGTCACATGCCGAAATAGCGACGGGAAGCACAATCCTGTTCCCTCAGGGTGCCCTTTCTCGCTTGTTGAGCCCGGAATAAAACCCACAGTGCTCTGTCGGTTTATACTAGACTGTCGAACAGTCTCGAAACTCCATCTGCTTACTGGGCCCTCTGTAATGGAGGTGGGAGCTCGTTCTGCAAGGGGCGCTTTATGGAACGAGCCCTGGCCCCGCCTGGTACTAGGGAGGTTTGGTATCGCTTGTATCAGTCCCTTCCGTGCAAACATCACGGCTTAGCTGGGCATCGGGTTAATACTTTACCCACAGACTTCCTGGTTGACGAAATCAGAAGCTCCTTTTTTCTGACATTAGTCGATATTTCATCTATCTTAGGGAATGGTGTGGGTGTGTTGGGCCCGTGGTGGGGTGCCTTATGTGTGCCTAGCCATACGCCTATAAGTCACATGCCGAAATAGCGACGGGAAGCACAATCCTGTTCCCTCAGGGTGCCCTTTCTCGCTTGTTGAGCCCGGAATAAAACCCAAAGTGCTCTGTCGGTTTATACTAGACTGTCGAACAGTCTCGAAACTCCGTCTGCTGACTGGGTCCTCTGTAATGGAGGTGGGAGCTCGTTCTGCAAGGGGCGCTTATGGAACGAGCCCTGGCCCCGCCTGGTACTAGGGAGCTTTGGTATCGCCTGTATCAGTCCCTTCCGTGCAAACATCACGGCTTAGCTGGGCATCGGGTTAATACTTTACCCACAGACTTCCTTGGTTGACGAAATCAGAAGCTGACATTAGTCGATATCTCATCTATCTATCTATCTATCTATCTATCTATCTATCTATCTATCTATCTACCTACCTACCTATCTATCTATCTATCTATCTATCTATCTATCTATCTGTCTATCTATCTACCTACCTACCTACCTATCTCCCTACCTACCTGTCCATCGCCGCACCACCCAGTTCTCTTCCCAGCGATCTATCTATCTATCTATCTATCTATCTATCTATCTGTCCATCCATCCATCCATCCATCCATCTATCCATCCATCTATCTATCTATCTATCTATCTATCTATCTATCTATCTATCTAGACTTCCTTGGTTGACGAAATCAGAAGCTCCTTTTTTCTGACATTAGTCGATATCTCATCAGTTGATCTCATCACTTACTCCACGAAGTGAACCAAGGCCACTTGAGGTGTCACTGACCCTCCCTTGGGCTTGATGTTTTGAAATGGGTGCCATCTGTCGACAGACAGAGAATTAGGGGATGGTGTGGGTGTGCTGGGCCCGTGGTGGGGTGCCTTATGTGTGCCTAGCTATACGCCTATGAGTCACATGCCGAAATAGCGACGGGAAGCACAATCCTGTTCCCTCAGGGTGCCCTTTCTCGCTTGTTGAGCCCGGAATAAAACCCACAGTGCTCTGTCGGTTTATACTAGACTGTCGACAGTCTCGAAACTCCATCTGCTTACTGGGCCCTCTGTAATGGAGGTGGGAGCTCGTTCTGCAAGGGGCGCTTTATGGAACGAGCCCTGGCCCCGCCTGGTACTAGGGAGCTTTGGTATCGCCTGTATCAGTCCCTTCCGTGCAAACATCACGGCTTAGCTGGGCATCGGGTCAATACTTTACAGACTTCCTTGGTTGACGAAATCAGAAGCTCCTTTTTTCTGACATTAGTCGATATCTCATCAGTTGATCTCATCACTTACTCCACGAAGTGAACCAAGGCCACTTGAGGTGTCACTGACCCTCCCTTGGGCTTGATGTTTTGAAATGGGTGCCATCTGTCGACAGACAGACCATTTCCTCACTATCCAGTTCTATTCCCAGCGCTCGTGCTGCATGGCCAGACCTATCTCCCTAGACCTACCTGTCCATTGCCTCACTATCCAGTTCTCTTCCCAGCGCTCGTGCTGCATGCCAGATTCGTCTAGGGAGATAGGTAGGTAGGTAGGTACTACCTGTCCATTTCCTCACTATCCAGTTCTCTTCCCAGCGCTCGTGCTGCATGGCCAGATTCATGTCCGCGCATATTCGCTCACTGCGCAGAAACTACATACATACATACATACATACATACATACATACATACATACTACATACACAAACATACATACATACATACATACATACATACAACATACATACATACATACATACATACATACATACGCATACATACATACATACATATGCATACGTACATGCATACGTACGTACGTACAAGATCTGTCGCCTGCGCCGCCGAGTAGATCTTCAGACAGGCCAGTCTGTCATTGTGAACACATAGATAGATAGATAGATAGATAGATAGATAGATAGATAGATAGATAGATAGATAGATAGATAGATAGATAGATAGATAGATAGATAGATAGATAGATAGATAGATGATGTGAATAGCTAGTAAGGAACAAGTGAAAAATTTCGGCCAGGAAATATTTCGGCTAGTGATTTTTCACCGCAGAATACGTTGTTTTTGCACAAAACTTTGGGTGGCCGGAATTCTTCCCTAGTCTTTCAACGCAAGATACGTTATTTTTTGCCAACATTTGAGGTGGCCGAAATTTTTCACTTGTCCTTATATCTTCAGACACAGGCCAGTCTGTGATTGTGTGAACACACATGTGAATAGACAGTCCAGTCTATCATGGTAAAAATATCATGGAAAGGCGCATGCTGCAATGGTAAAAACAG
>WBZZ01006183.1:197500-207500 GCA_019918135.1 Paulinella micropora
ATAGTAATAATAATATAATAATAATAATAATAATAATAATAATAATAATAATAATAATAATAATAATAATAATAATAATAATAATAATAATAATAATAATAATAATAATAATAATAATAATAATAATAATAATAATAATAATAATAATAATAATAATAATAATAATAATAATAATAATAATAATAATAATAATAATAGTGTTTCTCTGTCAATGGCTGATGCATTTCTGCACATGCGCCTCCATCGTCTCACCCGTGAGGGGAGTACGAAGAATTGACGATAAGCTCTAATGATACCCCCGCAAGGGCAGTTCCAACACTTCCAGACGGGCCGGTATGTTCAATGAAAATACTGGTCCAGAAATAGACCGGTATGTTCAATGAAAATACTGGTGGCACCGACGGGAATCGAACTGGCGACAGGGCCCAGATGGTAGAACTTGACCACTGGGCTATCACGGTGTCCATAATAATAATAATAATAATAATAATAATAATAATAATAATAATAATAATAATAATAATAATAATAATAATAATAATAATAAAGAAAAACTTGCTTGAAGAAAATCATCTTACTAGTTCAAGTTTCTTTTCACTTTCGGTGCCTCATCTGCTTCGTGACCGTGAGGCTGACAAAAGTTTCTTTTTTACGCAAACACTGTTTTAATCACTAGAAATATATGTTTAATGTTATACTTATGTTATACTTGCCGGCCAGTGACCCGGTAGAGGGGCCGGCAGTGCCGCCAGTGTCATCTGAGTTTGGCAGTAAATTGAACGCAACTTGATAGCACAGTCAACTATTTTAAACTGACATGATCGCCTCATTTGTTTTCACTAACTATCAGACTGAGCATCTTAACGACCGGCCAAAACCTTTACCGTTGATAAGTCACTCTTTTTGACCGGTTCATCAGATCCTCCTCTGCACGACGTTTCGACTTCACTACCTAGTTTTCGATTCCGTTCAGAAATGATTTCAAACGATTAAGTCAAAGATCTTTTAGAAAAGATTAACTATTGCTTTTTTCCCACTTTATTGCCTTTTCCCCCCATTTCCGTGAAACACACATGTTGCGGTAAATTTGTGGACAAGGACACTGGCACAAGTGACGGAAAAACAATGTTTGACTGCCGCGTTTTTACATCTGTTCAGTCATTCTCGCCTAGCCTTTCGGTGGCAAATCAGTTTGGTTTTCGAGTTCATTAAACTCGACACTATCCGTTTTATGACTATTAATTTGGATTCAAAAAGACACTATCCGTTTGAGAACTGGAGACCTCACAATCTACGTTTTACACTTGACCGTACGTTGCACCCAAACCTGCAATGAGTTTGAAATTATATAAATAAACGAAGTGACCTCTCTACTATTTACTTGTATTTCACCTGCTCACACTGATTCAGGACTCAAAGCAGCCATAGTGTTCTTATTAAGAGTTCGTTGTATCTGCCTACTTGAAGAGTTGTATACAATTCACATAACTTCAGTGACTTACTATTAATGTGGTTCATGTTCAGGGCCTCAGGCTATAAATAAGATTCTGTTCATAACATAGAAACATTCTTTGCCACCAGTCATTAAACGTCGGCAGTAATATTATTCAATCATTAACATTTCAGCTAGGCCTGAGCCTCAAAAACTAAAACGCTGTTGAACGGATGCTGTCAACTCAATATACTATGATTTATCATGAGTCAGACTTAAAATTTTCAAAATCATGTCACCTTTGATTCAGTCCTGACTCAGCCTCAAGTTTTTCATTCATTAATAAGAGTATTAATATCGCTAGTATTAATCATGAATCATCATTCATAGAGAACCGTGGCATTGAGCAGTGTCTCAATCATCGAGGATGTGAAAATTGAATCGCCCCAGGGCTAATCACAAACTCTTTCAAATTGGTGATTCGCCGATTTTTCTGCACAAAGGGTAAATATTAACAATAATTAACAACAACAATGCAACCGTCCCACACAATTGTGTGATTCGCCTAGTCAAGATGTCGGCGAGTCAAGAAGGCCCGAGCCGCAGCCCACTCAGAAGCAGTAGGACGGGTCGGTGCAGTCGCTTTGCGGCAACTAATCGTGAGTGCTCGCTGTCTGTTCTTACATACTGACGTTGCAAATGATCAGTCACTTCTCTGCCGGTAAAATACTGGATTAGCCAAAGTTACGTGCTGAGTAGTAATACTATTCAACCATAGTTCATGTGTCTCAGTCTTTTATGATGGCAGGCCTTCCTTTGAGATGTATGTCGCGACTGTGAAAGCATATAACCTTGTATATAGTTCCAGACTTTGACGCGAAGCCGACGACAGGCCGCTCTCAGAAAGTGCCTCAGTGATGCAGCCGCCTAGGCTGTATTGTTTTTGGCAGGAGTCTGTTTGTTTCAACGGTCCGAACTCGAGCCGCCGGTGCCTAGCTAGGAGCCTGAGGTAACCTGGAATAGGAGTAGGGAAGCACTTCCTAAAGCAATCTCACCAGAATATATAATCCGACTACCAGATCCCGCAATGAAATATTGCAAAAGAAACACGTCGCCCTGAGTAGCATTTAACAAACATGATGCACTCGAAGTTGCGTCTCCGTTCATTCCGGAATGTGTGTTTGGGTATAATGACACAGACCCAAGGAGATTGCATCCCACCACAGGTTCATTGCGTTGCAGTACTCTTGCCAGCCAGAAGTGGTCCAGGCTTTCATCCAGGTCTCTAATCCGTGCCTTCATCAGCAAAATAAAAGAGCCATTTCGAGGAGAGGTGACACGAAGAGTTGTATCCGTCACCCACTGGGAGCGAGTAGTGAAGGCGAATTGATCCCCCACTGAGAAGGCGGGAGGTGCTACGACTTTACTTTGGAGGTAGGAGACACTTTCGTCAACTCGATTTAGTTTGCTTTGAAGGTAGGAGACACTTTCGTCAACTCGATTTAGTTTGCTTGACGCAGGGTCGGCATTCAGCAAATCGATTTCAGTCTGAGTTTGATCAAGTAATACAAGCAAATCTTGAAAGCGAGAATTGATGGATGCATTGATCGAAATAGCTTCATTTATAACGTCCATAGCGATGATGATCGAAGAATAAAATTCTCGTACATCTGCAACTTCTCGTTTTGCTACGTCTAATTCATTACTTAGAATTGACTGCTGTACTTGAGCATCAGCCACTTGATTCTTCAAAGTTGATACTTGCCCTTGAACAACGGAAACACCAAGGGCCACGGCCATCACAAGCGTGATCAGGTGCTTCAAAAGATCATGTAACCGGGCCTTGAAGTTGCGTCGGTTTTCGAAATCACTATACACGTCATACCATTCCTTTGCAGTTATCACCAGATTATTGGATCCAGTTTCCTTGGCTTCAGCAGTGTATATTCTGGTGGTGCTTGAGGCAGGCTGTGTGGGGTCTATCTCCAATATACCGCGTTCGATACCTGGATCTATTTCAAAATCTTCCTGAAAGACAAACATCAATAAAACAAATAGAGTGCATCGAATATCAGAAGACCTTAAGATTTTTTTCTGGAGTTTTGTTAAAGCCATGCATCGTACAAGTTTTGTTGTCCAACACTAGAAACAGTCCGACTTACATGAAAAGGGGGGGATAGAACCGTTGATTTTTTCCAAAAAGCAGGCTGCCGGCCCAGCCTGTCTTTCCCGTTTTTTTTTGCCCCCAAAAATTATTATTTGGTACTGGATGTCTTTCGAATGGTAGAAATACCGTTTTTTTTGTAGTCAGTCGGGCGCGGCTGCCTGGGTCCGTCAAGGTAACGGCCGCCTCTGTCGCCCTGACCAGCAGAACACCCCCCTGTTTTCCAAGGAAAAGTCATGGAGGATTCAAAACCACCGGAGCAGCCACACGCAAGGGTTTCCAGACCCGCAAAACCATCATTTAAGATCTTAGCACTTCAAAGGGCTGTTTCAGAAAAAAAAAACTCAGAAAAAGAATTGTTCTAAGAAGTGTAGCAAACGTCGTGCAAGGCAGCACATGCCGTCGCAACAATCAATTTCCCCTGTGAAAAAAAAGCACCACACCCAGACTAGCCAAACTTCACCAACAGATTTGATGATGGCGTCTCCAACTGACACTCTTGATGATTTGATCCAGGCAGTTGAAGCAGCAAAAGTAGATGTAGATTTTACTAGCCCCCCCCCCCCCATGCTAGCCTTGCTGCTTCATCTTCGAATTCATCATCTTCCACTACCATCCCACAACGTTCTTCACCTACCTATATTCGAAACCCAGCCAAGCTTTACAGCTTATTTCTTGTTGAGCAAGAAAATAACGGAGCATTGGAGGAATTTGGGAGAATAGTTGACAGCGTAAAGCCAGTGTCAAATCCCAATTGGAAAAAAGTAGCTAAAGTTTGGAATGAGAGAGTGGAAGCCAAACTCTCTAACATCATCCTCGCAGACGGGGATGTTGCTTTGAGATTTTGGGATTACGTACAACACCTGTTTCGTAAAAAACCAACTGGTAAAGCAACGATGGATAAATGGTTGTATGATTGGAAAGTAGTATTTCAAAAGTTGCAAGGACAGACAGCAACTCAACATTTTGCATCTGATGAAGACAGATCCGATGATGCCAGTGATGATGATGGTACGCCTTTGTTTGACATCAACAACCCACCCACAAGCTCATCACAACTATTTACACAGTCGCAGTCCGCTGACACAGCAACTGACCTTTCCGACATGTCTCAGCCATCTGCTAGTCAGTCAACTCTGTCTTTTGGACCTTCTTCTCCCAGTTTCAACGTGAGCATCAGTTCCTCTGGGCAGTCTCGTTCTGGCATTGGAAGAATGTTCAATTCTGATGCACCCGCAGTGTCCATTACTGCAAATCTATCTTCTACTAATACTGCATCAACAGTGTCGACGTCCTCTTCAGTGAAGTCACCACCTACTGCAAGCGCACGATCTGGAACTAATTGGCCTGCATCTGGTCGGCCCAACACACCTGTCTCCGCTTTGCGAAGTCAACCAAAACTTCCACAATGTGCAAGTAAAGCTCCTAAAAAAAAGGGGAAGCAAGACTCTGATCCTTACAACGATGCTGCTCCTTCCTCTACCAATACCGCAACCAGAGCAAAACGTAATCTAATAAACAGATTGTTAGACACTTTAGACTCGTTGAAAGACGGTAAGGCTGACAAAGAGACAGCGAAGCTGTCAGAGTTGCTAGAGAGAGTTCTCGACAAAACTTTGAAAACAGATGATGTCAGTGTCAATGCGGCAAAGCCAGTAAGCACTGCATCTACGATGAGCTCTGCGCAAGCATCTGAATATTTCAGTACCAGGGAGATCGCCCCTCAATTTTTGGCTACTATGAAGGCAAAAAGTATTTCAGGTGCAACACTATACGCAGTCTGGAAGCAATCCAAAGTTAACTTTGACGATTTGAAGAGTTTTTGCATCGGCATGGGTGTTTCCGACACAGTTGAAATTTTCAGATTCAAGGAGAATTAGACACATTGTTTGCTTAATTATTCACTTAACTAGTACTATTATTATTTCATGAGTGACTTAACTAATCTTGTGATAAGGATTTTAATAAAATCAATACTGATATTAATTTTTATTGTAATGATTACAATTATTTTTATTGTAATGATTACAATTATTTTGATGCAAATGAAACTTGAAGTATTTTAATAAAATTAATGCATATTACTGGCAAGTATATATATTAAAATTATTGTGCCTGGTTTTTTTTTTTTTTTTTCACTTGATCCGCGTAAGTACTGTGCCACAAACCTTGGTGAAACTTACAAATTTTTAGTATTAATAAATTGAAATTCGAATCTTTAGCACACATAAAGTGTTTTAGTAATTATATCAAGTAATATGTTATGTAAATAACATAGAATCATTCATTCGAAGTATAAAATTAAAATTATTATTGTAATATTCGAAATTGCGGGCGAGATTTCATAAGTTTTTCATAATATTTTTTATGTATAAATGTGTTCTTTATGTATTTTTATATAAATTTGGTTCCTGTATAGATATGTAAGGAATACATGGATATTGCTGTGTATATAATATATGTGTGTTACATATATTAAATAATAAATATACATACATACCATATGACATGAGCAAGCTATGTTTGTTTTCCAACTTAGAATTTTAATTACGTCAATACTAAATATTAAAATATTAATATTGTTTAATAATTGATGTTTTGATACATGTTTCTCACAAAGGAATTTTGACGTGAGCAAAGCGTTAAAACGTTATTATACCATTCAGGATCAAAGGAAGTTCTTATTTGGTTCTTTCCTCCCATTCTATTTCTGAAATTATATAAACGAAAACAACATTGCAATACAAGGGCACGTTTGTGTGCATCTGGTGGTAAATGCAAAGTAATTCGAGGAAACTGTTTTTGTAAACTTCCCATCCCCCACTCTGCACTCTGCCTCACTGAACTCACCATGTTATGTAAAATTTTAAGTTGTTTTATTCTATCTGGTTTAAAAGTTTTTTCCCTTACATATTTTTCAATACTAGTTGGCTTTAAACATCTCATTATTTTTTCCCCATGTTTTGGGAAAGTTGAATCACCTACAATATAAAAAGGAGCAGGCGTGTCATCGTCAAGTAACTCAAATAATGGCCCAGCAATTCTGGCATCATGCCAACTACCTGGACAATTGTATCTACACCATATTATGTTCCCATCGAAACCAAAAACACATAGAAGAAACATAATAGCCATGCAACCATCCATTATAATTTGGTTCACTTACATCGATGTTTGAATGAACTTTTACATGCAAGTTTAATCCATCCACCGCATCAATACAACCCCAAGGCAGCCCAGGTTCCTTCTTAGCTAATATATTTGCTAGTTTGTTTCTTCTTGCAGAATGTGGCCAAGATATTCTCGCTGAGTTCATTTCTTTCAAGGCATCTCTCAAACAAGGCAATCCTCTTTTCCATAAAGATGTAGACACTACAGCTGGATTTTCACCAAAAAATAAACATAGCCAGTACTGTGGGACAGGTTTGATAGATATGACAATGCTAAGGCTAAATTATCCTGAGATGAGTTAAATTTTCTACGCCTAGTTCCTCCCTGTCTTGGTTTTTTAATGTATTTTTTCCAGTGTTTACGGAAGACGTCATGCAGGGTTTGAAATTGCTTAATGTTAATGTTTAAAATCTGTAGTAAAGCATTGTCATCTCTCTTGTTATAAATTTTCATCCAGGGACTTTCGTCAAGCCCTAAGAGAACATCCTGAGTAAGGTAAGGCTTGCTCAAATCTCTGTGGAAGCCCAGTAGGAGCAGGCAACACAACCGCGTCATAAGAATCTCTTTCTTTTTTTGAGTGCGGATTTTGATGCACAGTAGCAAGATTAGTATCAGTAGTAACTCTTGCATTTTTATTCTTGGGCCTACAAGCAACAGACAAGGTATGTAGGGAGGTAGGCAGTTGACACATTGCATACGTCACTCTCAACAAAGAAAATCGTATAACAAGAAGCAACAATAAGGAAAAAAACGACAGCAACAATCATTCACTATTATTTTGTAGTAGAACTCATGATAAACACTGCAGGGAGACAATAACAACAGACATACAGCAACCAAACATTAGCACGCACACCATCATGGTGCAAATTCCACATTTCTGTGGTGGCAAGTGCACCAGTGATGGTCCGTCGGGCGCAGCCTAAAAGCGACCAGATGCCATTCGAAACATCCACTTTACCACCAAATTCCCATATGATGATAAAACCGAACAAAACTCGGCCTGTCCAAAATGATATCCGGTATTTACGGGCTGGATGCAAACCACCTGCTTCTGCTGCGCTCTGTCTCTGCAAAGGACTTGGAGAAATTTCGAATTGGCCGCGAAGTACTGGTTCCGTTCCCCCCTCCCTAACTAGCCTAAGTTGAAGTAACGTCCCCCCCCCCCCCCCCCCCCCCCCCCCCCCCCCCCCCCCTCCTTGCTGCATGCAAAACTTGTGGCACGAAAAAGTATGTAGGCATATGCATGTATGCATGTATGTTTTAAGATGGAGCGCCTCACGTAACATGATATGTGTATGTAGCTATATATATAGTACGGTATGTATGTGTCTGTGTATACGTATGTATGTATGTATGTATGTCTATTGTATGTCTATTGTATGTATATTGTATGTACATATGTATGTATGTATGTATGCTAGGTATGTATGTATGCATGTATGTTTGTATGTATGTATGTATGTATGTAGTATGTATGTATGTATGTATGTATTAATATGCATGTATGTATGCATGCGCATGTATGTATGTACATATGTATGTGTGTATGTATGTATGTATGTATGTATCTAGTGTATGTATGTATGTATGTACCTGATGTATGTATGTACATGTACAGTATATATGTATGTACAGTATATATATATGTATGTATGTATGTATGCTACGAAAACAGACTGCTATGTATGTACAGTATATATGCGTATGCATGTATGTATGTATGTACATATGTACATATGTATGTATGTATGTATGTATGTCTGTATGTCTGTATGTATGTATAACGTATGTAT
Organism: Paulinella micropora; assembly: GCA_019918135.1. NCBI lineage: Eukaryota > Cercozoa > Imbricatea > Euglyphida > Paulinellidae > Paulinella > Paulinella micropora. Next base: position 206,064 of record WBZZ01006183.1, read on the forward strand.
GTATGCTAGCGCTACAGACTGTCATTGTATGTATGTATGTATGTACATTGTATGTATGTATGTATGTATGTATGTATGTATGTACGCATACATTGTATGTATGTATGTATGTATGTATGTTACTGTCATTGTATGTATGTATGTATGTGTGTCTGTCTGTCTGCCTGTCTGTCTGCCTGTCTGTCTGCCTGTCTGTCTACCTGTCTGTCTACCTGTCTGTCTGCCTGTCTGTCTGCCTCTATGTCTGTCTGCCTGTCTGTATATATGTATGTCTGTATGAATGTGTGTATATGTGTGTGTATGTGTGTGTATGTGTGTGTGTGTAAATGTGTGTGTGTGTGTGTATGTTTGTCTGTCTGTCTGTCTGTCTGCCTGTCTGTCTGCCTATCTGCCTATCTGTCTGTCTGTCTGCCTGCCTGTCTGCCTGCCTGCCTCTATGTCTGTCTGTCTGTATGTATGTATGTATGTATGTATGTATGTGTGTATGTGTCTGTCTGTCTGTCTGCCTGCCTGTCTGCCTGTCTGTCTGCCTATCTGCCTATCTGTCTGCCTGTCTGCCTGCCTCTATGTCTGCCTGCGTCTATGTCTGTATCTCTGTACGTATGTATGTATGTATGTATGTATGCATGCATGTATGTATGCATGTATATTGTATGTATCGTGCATGCATCTTTGTATGTATGTATGCATGCACGCGTGTATGCATGCATGTATGTATGTATGTATGTATGCATGTATGTATGCATGTATGTATGCATGTATGTATGCATGCATATATGCACGCATGTATGGATGTATGGATGCATGGATGCATGTATGCATGTATGCATGTATGCATGCATGTATGTATGCATGCATGTATGCATGTATGTATGTATGTATGTATGCATGTATGTATTTTGTATGTATGTATGTATGTATCGTGCATGCATCTATGTATGTATGTATGTATGCATGTATATATGTATGTATGTATGTATATATGTATATATGTATGTATGTATGCATCCATGCATGCATGTATGTATGTATGTATGTATGTATGTATGTATGTATGTATGCACGCATGCATGTATGTACGTACGTACGTACGTATGTATGTATGTATGTATGTATGTTTGTATTGTATAATGTATGTATGTATGTATGTATGGATGCATGTATGCATGTATGCATGTATATATGTATGTATGTATGTATGTACGCATGTATGCATGACATTGTATGTATGTATGTATGTATGTATGCATGTATATATGTAAAATATGTATATATGTATATATGTATATATTTATGTATGTATGTATGCATCCATGCATGTATGTATGTATGTATGTATGTATCTTTTTATATATGCATGCATGCATGCATGCATGTATGTATGTATGTATGTACGTATGTATGCATGTATGTATGTATGTATGTATGCATGTGTGT
>WBZZ01006183.1:210000-220000 GCA_019918135.1 Paulinella micropora
TATGTATGTATGTATGTATGTATGTATGTATGTATGCACGCATGCATGCATGTACGTACGTACGTACGTACGTATGTATGTATGTATGTATGTATGTATGTATGTATGTATTGTATAATGTATGTATGTATGTATGTATGTATGTATGCATGTATGCATGTATGCATGTATACATGTATGTATGTATATATGTATGTATGTATGTATGTATGTATGTATGTATGTATGTACGTATGTATGTATGTATGCATGCATGCATGTATGTATGTATGTATGTATGTATGCATGCATGCATGTATATATGTATATATGTATATATTTATGTATGTATATATGTATGTATGTATGTATCCATGCATGCATGTATGTATGTATGTATGTATCTTTTTATATATGCATGCATGCATGCATGTATGTATGTATGTACGTATGTATGCATGTATGTATGTATGTATGTATGCATGTGTGTCTGAATGTATGTATGCATGTAGATATGCATGTATGTATGCATGCATGTATGTATGTATGTATGTATGTATGTATGTATCTTTTTATATATACATGTATGTATGTATATATGTATGCATGCATGCATGTATGTATGTATGTATGTATCCATGCATGCATGCATGTATGTATGCATGTATGTATGTATTTATGCATGCATGCACGCATGTATGCATATATGTATGTATGTATGTACTAGTGTATGTCTGTATGTATCCATGCATGCATGCACGTATGTATGTATGTACGTATGCATGCATGCACGCATGCATGTATGTACGTATGTACGTACCTATGTATGTATGTATGTATGTATGTATGTATGTATGTATGTATGTATGATGTATGTATGTATGTATGTATGTATGCATGCATGCATGCATGTATGTATGTATGTATGCATATACGCATGTATGCATGTATGCATGCATGCATGTATGTATGTATGTATGTATGTATGCATGTATGTATGTATGTATATATGTATATATATATGTTTGTATGTTTGTATGCATGCATGCATGTATGTATGTATGTATGTATGTATCTTTTATATGTGCATGCATGCATGCATGCATGCATGTAAACATAAGGTATGTATGTATGTATGTATGTATCTATGTATGCATGTATGCATGTATGTATGTATGTATGTATGCGTATGTATGCATGTATGTATGCATGTATACGTATGTATGCATGTATGTATGCATGTTTGTATGTATCTTTTAATATATGCATGATGTATGTATGCATTTATGTATGTATGTATTTATATTTTAATATATGCATGCATGTATGTATGTATGTATGTATGTATGCATGTATGCATTTATGTATGCATGCATATATGATGTTTGTACGTATGTATGTATGTATGCATATGTAGGTGGGTAGATAGGTAGGTAGATAGGCAGGTAGGTATGCATGTATGTATAGATTGAATTTCATGTATGTATGTATGTATGTATGTATTTATGTATGTATGCATGTTTGGATGTATGTTCGGATGTATGGGTGTATGTATGGTGTCTGCCTGTCCGCCTGTCTTTGTCTTTGTTTGTATGCATGTATATATGTGTGCATGTATATATGCGCGTAATATTGTACTTCGTGAGGTTATATATCAAATGTCAAACGTGTCAAATAGTGTGTATATCAAAGATTGAAAAAGGCTAATTTAAGAGTAATACGTTATTAAGAATCAATCGTGTTGCGAACGTTGCTGGTATTAATTATTGTTGCCAAATTTAGATCGCGATGTTTGATCCTTTCGCGGCGTTTTAGATACTCAGACTGTTTAATGAATCCTCCACCTGCTTTCGTCGCTGCTGCCATCAACGTCTGCATTTGCATTCCAGGCAGTGAAGCCAAAGTCATTATATATTCTTTTGCAGAATCATCCGAGTGCCCCATGTGTACGCAGGAATAAAGAGGATGTCCCGTGTGCGTGAGACATATTTTCCCAATCTTAAAAACTGACAAAGTGTACGAGGTTAGCCACATCGAGGCGATGGGGATGGTGAATGGAGTCTGATATGATTGCACGAGTTTACGGTACAGTCCAAAAGGCTCAGAGCACAGGGTATGTTGTGAGTTACATACCCAGGATGACGCTGAGTGATCCTATGAGGTATATGAGAATGCGAAGGCGAACATAAATTTAAAGGAGGAAGAGGAGACGCAGGAAGCTTATGCGGAGCATCCTTAAGAGCGGAGAAGTGACCTAGATGACGACCCGGAGAGAATGGGGTACTGCTAGAAGATGTTACTATCCATATAGCCTCTCGTACCGCATGGATGCAACAATAAGCTCAAGATCCTGATTATAAGGAAATCATACATTTATATCAGAACCAGGATGACGAAATCTATCAAAGTTCAGATGAAGGAGATGTGATAGAGAGATAGTTTATTGTGGTACAAAAACCTCCACGGCCGCTATGCGTCACAGCCGGACAAATTGATTTTTTGGGTACTGGAAAGTTTGAAATAATTTATATTTGTCGCTCTCATAACTGCACTCTTTTGGCACATCCGGGTCGACAACGAACTCATACGTTTATAGCGATGCGATTCTGGTGGGAAAAGATGAAGGAGAAGATATGTTATGCAGTAGATGCATGCATCCAGTGCAAGATAAACAAAGCACCGCTGAAGGCAAATTTTGGCCTGATCAGCGAATTTCCTCTTCATGAGGGGATGTTTGGGTTCATACACATTGATCATGTGGGACATTTCCCAGAATCAAAGGAATGTTACAATTATCTACTTACTGCTATCGACAGAGCGACCAATTGCAATTATGTGTGGATCATTCCTGTCAAAGATGTTACCAGCAAGACAACTGCTCAAGCGCTGAACGATAGGATCATCTCACAGATCGGAGTATCAAGAAATATATGTTCTGATCGAGGCTCTGACTTTAATAATGAGATCATCGACAAAATATCTCAATATTACGGGATGAAATCATTGCAATATGTTACTGCCTACAACCCGCGAGCAAATGGGAAAGTCAAGCGGGTACCGAGACCCCTCAAAGCCTCGCTAAAGATGTATTGCATGAAGAATGAGAATCAAAGAGCATGGGTCGATGCAACACTGTGACTATTATTTGCGTTTGCAATGAACTGTGTCTACCTTCTACTGCGTTAGGAGTGCCCAGGCTCGAATGGTTCAGTCTCGCCATATATACAAGTTGATATATGGGCGTGAGCCTGATATCCTGATTTCGCTCCTTCACCCAACAGATACTTGGGCGGATGCGGATGAGTTGTTTGGGATGAGACTTAGAGCAAAGATGGAGGCGGAGCAAATAGTCATGGCTCATAGAGAGGAGGAGCGCAGAAAGAATGATGCTGAAGGGGTGCGACAAGCACACTTGGATCATATCACTTGAAATTCCAGGTCGGGGATATCGTACTATTGTATCATCCTCAGGCCTGTCCCGAAGGGAATCAACTCTAAGCTGTTCATTGATTGGAAAGTACCTTATCGGTTGAAATCATGGAACAGATGGGACATCTGATATAAGATCAGTGGTAGAGGGAAGGTGTAAATTGTGAATGTACGAAGGCTGATTAAGTATGATCCATTCTTACTGGAAGATGAATCCGATGCGGATGCGTTAAAACTGATCAGTCAAGGATGATTTCTGCAAACTCCTAACACCTCAACTCCTTTCATATACTCCTCCACTACCTTTCCTTCTTCCTTTGTTTAGGGGAGTTGCTTTTTTCAAATTGTTGGACAGGTAACTTCGAGTACTGTTTAAGACGTATTTATGATTGATTTATATGTGCGGTAACATTTTACTAAGTCATAATTAGTAGTAACTGTAATGTGTAATCCAATTCAATTGTGCAAGTTACGCTTTTACCATTGTGCACCGGACCATATCATTGAGAGTCAGTTACTGCTAGTCACGCACTTAGACTAGTTAGCTGCTCTTTTACAGTTCAGTTCTGCGTTTATGTCTTCTGATTAAAGTGGCTGTGAGCAACCTGGCTTTTAACGAAGTCTCCCTGCAAACAGTAAGTGAAAGGTATGGTAAGATCCGTGAGTGACAGGTTTATACCTAATCATCTGTCATGAGCCGTTGGGATAGTGGTTCATCACAGCAATACACGAACTGGAAACAGTTCTTATCTCACGCACCCGTCTATGACGGTGTCACAGAACATCTTCAAGGATTTTACTATCAGCTAGTGGAATATGCTTACGGTATTAGTACAATTCTCGGGAACATGGTTAAAGACACATTTCTCGATGAGGTAGCTGCTAAGAGGAAATACAGATGGGATTTAAGTCGTATGAGAGCAGCAGAGGAAGCAGATGAACCAAGAGAACCGACAGAAGAAGATTCGCCAGACGTGAGTGAAGAAAGTGAGGAAGAAGACAAAGAGAAAGACTCATCATCTTTATCAACATCATCACGCACAAGACGATCAGACCCAAAGAAGAAAACACTAGAAAAGCAGAAAGACTATGCGAAATGGAGTAATGAGCAGAAGGTAGCTTGGGAGGAAAAAGCGAAGAGAAGAGCGAGACTAGCACAAACGAGAGCAGTGAAATATATACACAGTGTGACGAAGAGAGCATACAAGAGGGAGCAAAAATATTTGCAGCGATGTAAATTATTTCAGCTACTCATCACCACTGCATTCTCTAACTATAAGGTTGTCGCATATCTCAGAAGCCGTAATGCTCAAAATCAGTTTGATAAAGTATGCATTGTCAAGAAAAAATACTGACAAATTTCCGGAGCAGCAAGATATTTGGAGGAAAAGGAATTCAGAGAGAGAGAGAGCTCCTAGAAAGAACGAAGACGTAGACGCCTGGCTCACCAGGTACCTACTGAAGAAAGAATGGCTTGAAAATCTAAGAGGAAAGAAGTTCGAAGAAGACAAATCAACAAACCGGCTGCTAGATAAGCTGAGTACGCACCCAGCCTATGGTGCTAAATACTTTGCTGATCACTATCGCATAGCACCAGCCATACGACCCAAGCACAACGACATAGTTGAGGCAGCTAGAGAGTTTTACGTGCTTTGGGAGGCAACCAACAGACAGAAGAAGTATGAGAAAGGGAAGAGTAGTAGTAAAGCAGATGGAGAAGGAGCAGCTTTATTGCTAGCAGGAGAGGAACAAGAGGATGGAAGGAAGAGTGGGACGAGCAAGTACAAACAAAAAGGTGAGTACGGGGGCAAGCATGATGGGATAGTGACAGAACGGAAGGAATGGTGACTCACTGCAGTTTGTTATAACTGCAGCGAGACTGGACACACTAAACGCTTTTGCACTAAGATTACTAAGTCTCACAGCTCTCGTCACACTCATAAACACCACAACACCGCCCCTCCCAAGCAAGAAACCCAAAGCAAAGGTAGTAAGTTTCATAAGAAAAATGATAAAGGGGTGACTCTGATAAGAGGTGAAACTGGTGAGGAAAACGAAGGAGGAGAGGGGGAAAACAACACAGAACAAGACGACAGTTCAGAGGAGGAGGTCTATTATGAACTGATTATCATGGAGGCAGAGGAAGAACAAGAAGAGTGCAACACAGCCCAAAGAGGAGAGGAAACGGAAGGGGAGGATAGTGAAACAGGGGAGCAAAAAGAGAACGACACTGAACAACCCGAAAGAGTCCGTGAGGGGGGGGGGGGTGGTTAGAATGTCGAGCAGCTCCCAGACTCGCTACTCGCGCGGAGGCATTCCCCCATCCAACCCTCACCATCCACTCCCACTAGTGATCAACGTCTCAACCCTTCGTCAACAACCCCTCCCAACCGATCCCCTCCACAGCACGATCCCGTGCGAGAAACTTCCTCGCAACCCTCTAAAAAAGAGAAACCGACGAAACCGAAACTGACACCGCAATCTCTCTTTCAAACGAAAGATACAAACACACACAAGACACCACAAACAATCACCCCCACCAAACAGACACCCCAAACGAAACACAATCCAATGTGTAGGGAAGAACTCAAAGGGGAAGCGGTGTGGTGTGAAATATGGAGAAAGTGGGAGCATAGGTAAGGCAGGCAGTATGAGCAAGAGGTTGCAGTATGCTAGTCTGTGTGGTTATCACTACAAGCAGGACCCACAACTCCCAGATGATCTGGAACAACCCCCATCATGCCGCCCACCCCCCACCAATGAGTACCCAAGTGAAGAGATGATGAAAAGATTGAAGAGAGAGAGGGAGAGCAAGGGGGCGAGAGCACAGCAACTTTCGCAAAAAGACTCAGCAATACCCTAACAAAAGGACAAGGTAATTCCCGCTCAAGTCAGTCATCAAACCGGAAAACCCGCGAGAAGAAAAATTCATGGCTAACTGTGCTGATATGCCAGATTTTCAAGCGCGGGCCGGGGAGGTTAAGGCAGAGATAGAAGCTACAAGAACAGTGTCTGTGCGACAGGGGAAAAGAGCTGAATGCAAGGCATGGCTCCCGTCGCAACCCTCAAAGGTCCGTCCCCGGTAGATAGATTGGACGAGGATAGACAGGAGACACAAACAACACCCACTCCACACAACTTGCACAACTCCACGCGTCAACAAAGCACAACTACGGAGGGGAGCAGTAAAAAGAGGGGACACAGTGGCAAAGTGATTAGCTTTGAGGATTTAAAGAAGCTAGCTGAGTCATTGCATACGTGCATCATGGATGAGGAGACAGGTGATGTTGTGAAGGTGAAAAGAGAGAATGGAGTGAGGGTAGCTGAGACAGACAACCTACTGACAGACGTGTTTTGGGCGATAAATGACGTGTTTTTGTCGCATGCTGCGGGTACTACACCCATAGCAAGAGAGTCAGTGAGAGAAGAACGTTTGAAAGCAGCATCAGAAGAGTCAATGAAGAAAGAGAGAGCGATTTGGGATTGTCAGATGAGACACACTGTGAAGGACACCCGAGACCCTAAAAGACAGAATTACAGCGTCTGTTGTTTGTGATGTCGAATGGATTGAAAGACCTAACTGTGAAAGATAGGTTATGTTACGAACCGAACGGCAAGTACAGTGAGTTCTACACAGAAATGTTATCCGTGATGTATTATGGTATTCTTGACCTAGCATGCAACCACAAAAATGCTTTTGCAGAGCAGTTAGTGGAGTCTATGCCTCACTTAGCCCAGATTCACAACGAGGTAGTGGCAGAGGGATCTTTGAATGCGTATTTACGCAAGTTACACTCAGAAGACGCATACCCATTCTTTACACCAAAGACAGCAGCTAGAAAGAATGCAGCATTCGATGCGAAGAGAAGGGTGATAGACGGAGCGTCAGAAGAAGAAGATGAAGACCCCGGAAACACATAAGATATAACCTGAATAATCGTCTGTTACACAAAACTTGTAGTACTTGCCATTGATGGACATTACTGCCCGTGGTCCGGCTGTATCTACGTGCAAAATCTCACTCGCATAACTAGCTCTCCTAATCCTATTCTTCTTAAATCTGGGCAATTCTTTAGCCTTACCCATCATACAAGCTTCACAATATCTAACTAAATCTTCATTGCCGACAACTTTGCGGCCCAGTGCCTTGCCTAATGCATAGGTCTTCTTTATAGCCTTATGCCCGCTGCACTGATGCATGACGTAGATGTCTACAGGCTTCTTATTTGCACTCTTCTCTGGATACATAGCATATAACACACATCCCTTACTCTTTCTATTCTCGCAAACTTTAGCTACTTCTTTCTCATTTTCTCTCTCCTTGGGGATTCCCTCCCCATTTACCCCGCCTTTGATTTCTTTACCTTGATCTTGGGCTCAAATCGCGTGTCAATGTCAAGAGGTTCGTCATATTCCGTGTCCCACCGGTATAGCATTCGCGGTGTCATTCTCCCCTGACAATCACTTCACTCTCTTTCACTCTTATGGAGTGCTTTAGAATAAGCAACTGTCCGTTCTGGTGAATAACAGATCTGTGGTAAAAGTGATCCATGCTGCCGGTTGAAACTATGTTCACATGCATCCTTGGGTCGTACAACATCTCTTTACCATCACGGGTTTTCCTGTCCCATCTACACGGGTCAATCTCGCTTCTCCCTTCTGGTTCACTACGCTTTCTCCGTTTCCAGTGAGGCAATATCAGAGAGGTTGCTCAATATAGCTGTCGTGCAAGCTATGTCTCGTGACGATCCACTGTCTTGCACTATCATCCTCTCGTTCTTGTTTTTCCCCTTTCCTTCTGCTACCATCAGATTATGCTCGATATCTTCCATGTTCTCCTTTTGTTTCTCTTTCTCTTTCTTGCTCGCCTCTCTTTCCTTTCTTTCTTTCTCTTCGTTCTCAGCTCTCTCTTCGTTGTATCGTTCCTCGTGCATCCAATCGTATTCTTCCCTCGCCTCTTTGTAATCTCTGTACGAAATTGGAAGTGATCTTTCTATTCTCATCTGTTCTGTTCAGAATCCATAGAGTCCTCTATCAAGGTAGTTGTACCAGCGGTAGCCTTTGGTGAACTATGGGCGAAGGAAGAGTATGGAGACAGTTGGCAAGAAGATAAACGAACCGGTAAAGTTTTGAAACCATGCGAGAAAGGTGATAGACTTAAAGTTCGCAAACAGCCCAAGCCAAGTCACTTTGTATCTGTTGATGACTGACTAGTTGAAAAGATGTTAAACAGTGAAATCAAAAAGTATAAAGTAGACCCAATCCATCCACCCGGTGAAGACGCCAAATCGTCTGAGGAAAGCATACTAGGAGAGGATAGTAGTGAAGTTTTACTCTACCTCACACTACGTGTGCCAAAAGAGATAGTCGACGAAGGGCTAACAGCTAAGGAGTTGAAAGAAGGCATGGATAAAGAGATAGAGGCTCTAAGTCTTTTAACACCTATACCTGGGTAAGCCCCAAGCAAGCAAAAGAGAAGGGAGTGCCGACGATAGTAAGATTGACATCGGTACATAAAGTCAAGCTTGATGATAAAGGACGAAAGTTTGTCAAGTCACGATTAGCTTTGAGAGGAGATATGCTAGAACCCGGAGTAAGCTATAATCCAGATCAGCTATTTGTACCTTGTGCAGCTCATCGATCACTACCTTTCTTAGCTAAGATAGCTGCTTGGCATGGTCACAATTTGTATGGTATAGACTTCAAAAATGCTTACTTGAATGCCAGAATGAATGATCCTGTTTACGCGTACGCCCCAGATGGTTTAGACAGGGAAGGTCATGATGGCATGATATTAAGGATAGATGGAGCTCTGTATGGTGCCCCACAGGTAGGCAGACGTTGGTATGAAATCTTGGCACCAAAGTTAGAAGAGTTAGGATTTCGATTGCTAGACGCAGATCTATGTATGTTCGTTGAGAAAGACAAACCCATAAGAGACGCAATCATTTGCATATTTCATGTAGATGATCTAATCTTTTCGGCTCCTAACGAACGTACGTATGATAAGTTTGCAAGCCAACTAGAAAAGTTCTATCCCCTAAAACGATTAGGTGTAGCCAAAGAGTTTAAGGGTATAGAAATAGAACAGGAAGGAGGTCGCATTTTACTACATAGACGAGATATCAGAAACAGATCTTGAAAGACGTAGGATATGCAGACGCACGCCCGCTAAGCACGCCTAGCGCAGAACAGGAGCCAGAACCTATGTCGGAATCTAGTGCACTTAGGAAGCATTCCATTCCTAGCTTAGTTGGAAAGTTACTATTTTGACTAAGATGACTAGACCAGATGCAGACCAAGCTTTGAATGCAGCTAGCGTTATGCAGACTGTTGACGTCGGAGTGACTTATGCAATGTTGGGACGAATTTTTCTGTACTTAGTGAATTCATTTCGCTGTATTGCATTTCACAGGCCGAAATCATCGCAAGAAGCAAGGACATATCCCGGAATTACTTCTATGGCCTGATGCAGCACATAAAGTGTGCAAAAAGACAGGAAAGTCTCGTACAGGGTATATAGTTCTATGGGGAGGTGACCCAATTGCATGGTTATCGAAACGACAATCACTGATTGCATTAAGCTCGAATG
>WBZZ01006183.1:240000-242500 GCA_019918135.1 Paulinella micropora
GGACAAGGACAGAATAAGCTTGTTCTTACTGATGAGCAAGGTATCTCTGGAGAAACTCACGTCGATCCTGCGAGTCTACATACATGCATAGACTACATGCCTACTTACTTGCTACCTTGCTTACTTACTTGCTTACTTACTTACTTACTTACTTTGCGCTCCTGCTTCCTTTGCGCCTTGGCTGCTTCCTTACTTACTTGCTACCTTGCTTACTTACTTACTTACTTACTTACTTACTTACTTACTTACTTTGCGCTCCTGCTTCCTTTGCGCCTTGGCTGCTTCCTTACTTACTTACTTACTACCTTGCTTACTTACTTACTTACTTACTTTGCGCTCCTGCTTCTTTTGCGCCTTGGCTGCTTCCTTACTACTACCTTACTACCTTACTTACTTACTTACTTACTTAATTACTTACTTACTTACTTTGCGCTCCTGCTTCCTTGGCGGCTTGGCTGCTTCCTTTCTTACTTGCTACCTTGCTTACTTGCTTACTTGCTTACTTACTTACTTACTTACTTACTTTGCGCTCCTGCTTCCTTTGCGCCTTGGCTGCTTCCTTACTTACTTACTTGCTACCTTGCTTACTTACTTACTTACTTACTTACTTACTTTGCGCTCCTGCTTCCTTTGCGCCTTGGCTGCTTCCTTACTTACTTGCTACCTTGCTTACTTGCTTAATTAGTTACTTACTTACTTACTTACTTGCATACTTACTTACTTACTTACTCCTGCTTCCTTTGCGCCTTGGCTGCTTCCTTACTCACTTACTTACTTACTACCTCACTTACTTACTTACTCACTTACTTACTTACTTTGCGCTCCTGCTTCCTTTGCGCCTTGGCTGCTTCCTTACTTTCTTACTTCCTTACTTCCTTACTTACTTACTTACTTACTTTGCGCTCATGCTTCCTTTGCGCCTTGGCTGCTTCCTTACTTACTTACTTGCTACCTTGCTTACTTACTTACTTACTTACTTACTTACTCACTTACTTTGCGCTCCTGCTTCCTTGGCGCCTTTGCTGCTTCCTTCCTTACTTACTTGCTACCTTGCTTACGTACTTACTTACTTACTTACTAACTTACTTACTTATCGCTCCTGCTTCCTTTGCGCCTTGGCTACTTACTTACTTACTTACTTGCTTACTTACTACCTTACTTACCTACTTACTTACTTACTTACTTACTTACTTACTTACTTACTTACTTTGCGCTCCTGCTTCCTTTGCGCCTTGGCTGCTTCCAGCTCGTGCTGCTTGCGGGCGCGCTGCACTGCCTGTATGTGTTGTGTATGAGAGATGGATTGATGGATGGATGGATGGATGGATTAGATAGATAGATAGATAGATAGATAGATAGATAGATAGATAGATAGATAGATAGATAGATAGATAGATAGATAGATAGATAGATAGATAGACAGATAGATAGAGAGAGAGATAGATAGATAGATAGATAGATAGATAGATAGATAGATAGATAGATAGATAGATAGATAGATAGATAGATAGATAGATAGATAGATAGATAGATTACAACACACCTGCCGGGTGTAATCGGCAGCCATGCGCTCTGCCAGCGCGCGGGCAGGTGTTAGTAAGGCCGCTGGTAGGGCCGGGGACAGGTAGCCCTTCTCTCGCAGGTCGCAGTCAGGGGCCAGCCAGGCCGGCCCGGTGCCGCCCGCTACAGATATATGTGCATACATACATACATACGTAAATACATACAAACGTACACATACATACATACATACATACATACATACATACATACATACATTACATACATGCATTACATACATACATTACATACATACATACATACAAGCCAGGCCGGCCCGGTTCCACCCGCTACAGATATATGTGCATACATACATGCATACATACATACATACATACATACATACATACATACATTACATACATTACATACATTACATACATACATACATACATACATACATACATACATTACATACATTACATACATTACATACATACATACATACATACATGCATACATGCATACATACATTACATACATTACATACATTACATACATTACATACATTACATTACATACATTACATTACATACATACATACATACATACACGCATACATACATACATACATTACATACATTACATACATTACATTACATACATTACATTACATACATCACATTACATACATTACATTACATACATACATACATACATACATACATACATACATACATACATACATACATACATAGATACATACATACATACATACATACCGGACTGGGCAGACCGGGTTGAGAGTGGGTAAGGCTGTGGGAAGTCCTGTGGGATAGATAGATAGATAGATAGATAGATAGATAGATAGATAGATAGATAGATAGATAGATAGATAGATAGATAGATAGAGATGGATGGATGGATGGATAGATAGCGGGTTGAGAGTGGGTAAGGCTGTGGGAAGTCCTGTGGGATAGATAGATAGATAGATATAGAT
>WBZZ01006183.1:257500-275000 GCA_019918135.1 Paulinella micropora
GTTGAGAGAGATTATGGTAGCAGGGGCACGAGCGATGAATGGCCTACGTATTCAATGAGGATAGCGAGTGATTAGAAAGTAGGTCATGAGTCGCCACCCCTTTCCTCCACCCCCCCACCCCTCCCTATCTCTCTATACGGCTTTGCTCTTAATCTCTCTTCTCTCTCTCTCTCTCTCTCTCTCTCTCTATCTCTCTCTCTCTCCCTCCCTCCCTCCCTTTCTTTCTGTTTTTTTTTTTTTTTTTTTTTTTTTTTTTTTAATGCGACTATAGTGCTCTCCGCATGCGTTCGCTGACACGGATTACACTATTGAACTTACATACATTACATACATATATTACATACATATATTACATACATATATTACATACATATATTACATACATATATTACATACATATATTACATACATAGATTACACAGATTGCATACATACATTACATATATACATACATACATACAGTGCAAGCATGCATGCATACATACATAACATACATACATACATACATACATACAGTACGCATGCATGCATGCATACATACGTCAAACATACCGGCTTGTGTCGGCTGCTTGCAAAGCTGCGCGGGCAGTTGGCGAGGCTGTAAGACTGCTAGCATGCCTCTGCAGCCTCGCTTGCGCAAAAATACCTCAACCAGGCAAGAGAAAGGAGAAGTTATACTTGTCTAAATCTCGTTGTTCGTTAATATGCATGTATATATGTATTGTATGTAAAGTATGTATGCATGCATTTATGTATGCATGCATAATGCATGCATGCATGTATGTATGTATGTATGTGTATCTATGTATGTATGGTATGTATGGTATGTATGCATGTAGGTTTGTGTATGTAGTATGTATGTTGGGAGGGGAGGTGCACCAGGATTTTGCCATGGGGAAACGTCGATCCCAAAAAGTTGCGATTCAGACAACATGGCCAAGACTACATAATTCGCCAAACCCAGCATCATGCGTGGCCTGGCTCCCAAGTCAAGTTGGAGAAAATTGGTGAACGAAAGGGCCTCTTCAAGTAGATGGAAGCAGGTGACCACCATCAGAGACTTTTGCAGAAGCTTCCGGGATGGATCCGACGATAGCAGAAGGTATGGAAAGATTGACGAGCAATGAAACTGCATCGCAACGAAGGTGAGTACCAGCAGGGAGCTGATAAAGATGAGAGGAAATGCCGCAAAAAGGGCAGTGAGAAGAGAAGAACACAGAGCCACCAACTTGAGAGGATCAAACCAACGGCGTTCGTGTCGCCATTGACGCTGCCAAGGATGCAGAACCCCCTTTACTGCAAAGGCTTTTGGAATCTCTTGCAGCACTTCTTGTTCCTTGCCTCCTAACTGCTTTGTAGGGATAGCCGAAGTGGGTAGTTCGTGGCGAGGTGATGTCGTTGGGGAATTCTCTGGGTCTTGAGGCTGTGTTACATCAGGCTCTTCCATGGGTGGTAGTCTCTCGATCTCAGACCAACTCGGTCCAGTCGCATCCCCATCGCTTGCATTTCTTGCAGCTTGCATCTGAGGACAATCTTGGAGGAGGTGGCTTTGCCTAGCGCAAAAACTTGTGCAGGATAGAACACGAGCCTACTTTTGGGCAACGTAGGAAGGTATTGACACGTTGGCCTCCTACACTGCAAAATCGCTACAAATAACCAGTCTACTGAGTTCTCTACTGTACAAAGGTCAGAGACTGTGCACCCAGTGAGTGACGAAATTTTTGAGAAAATTGGAGTTGGAAGAGATATGGCAGAATTTGTTTTCCAAATGCCCTTTGAATACGTGTGGGCCGGCTAGTTTCGGAGGGAGGTGAGAAAAAAATGTCTCAGTCTGAAACACCGCAGGACTTTGAGGATTTGAATGACTCTGCTGCCGACCAAAAAGAGGAGGAAAACGCGAATGCTTTCTCGCCTTCAGCCGTTGGTGATCGTGTATTCATGTCGGTTTGCCAGGTGCTGACGGCACAACTTTTTCAGGGCCGTTAGCTTCAGTGTCCTCATTATTACGTTTAGGGGGGAGCCAGACACAAGACAGAATTTGGAGTCGCATACTATGTAATCCATTTGAAGTTGTACACCACCATCGGACACTCTGCACTTTTGGTGCTCAGTCGGAACAAGGGGAGTCCTTGTTTTATGGACAGTTTCCTGACAGGAAAGATGGTCAGCAGGCTGTTTTCTATTATACTCAAAGCAAGCACTGAGCCTGGATTGAGTGTAGTTGAGACCATTAAGTTGCAAGTGCTCCCTTCATGCATCGTAACCGCGTCAGCACAGAACGAGGAGTTTTCCGCCTTTCTTGCGAAAAACGGTCAATCAGCCTTTCTTGCAAAAAACGGTCAATCAATGCGCAACCGATCAGACCTGGATCCATCGACAATTTTCAATATTCAAGCCGCCAAGAAAGGAGACTTCTCGTAAGTACGCAAGAGCTTGCAAGGATACACGTTCGGTGGCCTGTTTTTTCTGTTCTTCCACCTCCTGTTAACCATGTTTGTTTTTTCTCACAGATTGAATAGATGTAAATATTTTCTTTGTGATTCTCACGGCCTCGATTAATTGTGTTCCTGCAGGTTGCAGGCCGCCAAAAATGTATCCGAGGATTGTATTTCAGAGGGACACAGCTGCGCTATTTTGTAGCGTCTATCACTATTACAAGTTGAGGAGCTCTCCAGTGCTATCGAGATAACCAATAAGCAAGAGAGGTTGTCTCAGCCTCTGTCTGCTCTAATTGTGTCTGATTGTGTTCTCTCTCTCTCTCTCCACCGTATATGTATTTGTTATTTATGTATGTATGTATGCGAAATGTCGTTTGCTCCTGTCATCAGGCTTCTTCACTTCATGTCTGTCATCGATTTCTCGAAAAATGAAGCAGTTTGTGCTATCGGGGGCCTCATATCATTTCTGCTCAAAAACGGCCCATTAAATTCTCTGGAAGCTGCTGACGATCCTGTTGTTATCAAAAACATTCAGGTATATCTTCATTCTTCATGTTATGCACGAATGAGCTGATCTGAGCTGAGCTGAGTATATGTATATAATATATATATATATATATATATATATATATATATATATATTTGTATATATAGAGAGAGAGCGAGAGAGTGATAGAGAGATAGATAGATAGAGAGAGAGAGGGGGGGGGGGGGAGAGAGAGAGAGAGAGAGAGAGAGAGAGAGAGAGAGAGAGAGAGAGAGAGAGAGAGGGAGGGAGGGAGGGAGAGAGAGAGGAGGGGACGAGGAGGGGGAGGAAGAAGAGGAGGAGGAAGAGTTGGAGCACAAGGAGCAACGTGAAGCTTTCTGCTACTATTAGCTTGCTCCGGTTTCCATTATTGAAGGCTTATATGCGATTCCTTCCTAGGCCATCTCCTTGGATACAACGATGTTCATGGACCGCATGACTTTGCGAGGTTTCTACATATTGCTCCATGATCGGGGACAAACTCGATTCCATGCTTCTTTTGTCATGTGCAAAGCCTTGTCCATCTTTGTGGAAGAGGACCACCCCGGAGCAACTCGTCGAAGCAAGGAGGGTCTATCACTTTTTGGTCTGTTCGTTGAATATAAAAGTTGGGTGCTCATATTACCCGCCCTCCCACCCACCCACCCACTTGTTCTTCTCCTCTCCCTCTCTCTCTCTCTCTCTTTCTCTCTCTCTCTCTCTCTCTCTCTCTCTTTCTCTCTCTCTCTCTCTCTCTCTCTCTCTCTCTACAGGAATCTTAAATCACACCAAGACTCTCGGGGGAAGTCGAACTTTGACCTTTTGGTTTGATCATCCGAGTCAGCAGCGAAGTATTCTTAACCAACGACTGGGCCACATCGAGTTCTTCCTTCGCGAAGGAAACGAGGATCTTGTTGCGGAACTTCGCACCGTCCTAGCTGGGGTCAAAGACGTGCATCGAGTTCTTATCCGTTTTGCCAACCACAGAGCAAACGTAACTTGCACTTGTTTTAACTTCTTCCTGGCAGCATTCTTTGTGTAGGTAAATGATTGGACGCATCTGCAATCCTCGCTTCAAGCATTCATCGCTCTGCAAGCGATCATAGGCAAAGTTTCCATTCGGGTGCCAGTGCTTGAGGAGTTCAGCCAAACTCAGTCCGCAGAAGTGTTGGAGCTCAGTCAAGTCATCTCCACAGTCGTGAACTTCGACTCCAGTGATGTCACCCATGTGAGCGTGATGGCGGGCGTTTGCCAGGAGCTCGATCAGCTGAAAAAACGGTACGAGCGGTTGGAAGATTTTCTTGGTGAAGTGGCGACCAAGGACATGGTAGAAGGTAGACTACCAGAGGTCTGATTTTGTTTGTTCCCAGCCCATGTCAGCAGTCTGAGTTCTGTTTAGTCCATCACGTCCCTGTCCATCGTTTATTTTCCGCAGCTTGGTAAGTCGTTTTCTTGTTGTTAGGCTGTTCTGATGAGTGTCGTGATTAGGATATCTTCTGAAGGTGCCCAGAGTTGATGGCTCCATTTCCCCAAATACGGAGATTCCTGGCTTGTCTGTTCACTTTGCCACAGCAGAGCACGTTTATTTCAAGAACGCACGGTACAGCAATCCTCTCTGCACATGGTTGGTTTTGATGAATGGATGCTTCGTTGCTCCGGTAAATGGACACCGGCTTTTGCCATTGGATGCCAGACTGAGTCAAAATCCTTCTCTTGGCATACAGATATATTTATCATTTCTGCCAAGTGTACGTATGGATACATGCCATATGCATGCTCATGCATGTATTTGAGGAAAAAGAAAAAAGCGTTGCCAATGACTGACTGGTCTGCTCTTGTAAGGATGGAACAGCTCGATCAAAACCTCGGGGATCTACAGGTCAGCCCATTCACTACCGCTCGTTTGCACATTATATAGCGATGTGTACGTATGCAAACGGCATGATTAGATCGCATTACATTACTTAAAGTTGAGATTTTGATTTATTAACCATAAAGTAAATTATGTTGTATGGTATTCCATGCCACGGTATTAAATATTGCACAATATTTTTTTGTTTCCTTGTTTGTTCTGTATTGTATGAGTGTTGTCTTGCGATGAATTTTCCACGATTTATGTGCAGATGTTTGTCTTTGTACGTAAAACGTGTGTGAGCGGATCGCAGTATGTATACATCATGAATGGATTGCATATTGTGGCATATTATGTGTGTACATAATGTATGTGTTTTAAATTATGGTCTATGTTTGCGGGTCATGTGTGCATGTGCGAGCAGGGTCAAATCGAAGACATGGAGTCCAAGATCATCAGGGAACTGGAAGCGAAGGTTTTAGCAGCCAAAACTACGTTGGGCAAACTTGCATCAACGGTCATTTGACTTATGAGAATTTGTTGAATGAAGCAAACACCTTTTACTGCACAGGTATATGAACTTGATTGCTTGTTGGCGCTGAGCGTGGCCGCGCATCAGTATGAGCTTGTGCGGCCTGTTTTGACCGATGAACTCGGGCTACAAATCGAAGATGGGTATTCTTATACTGCGGCACAAATACTTGCCGATTTTTATTGTATGGGGTCACTTTGATTAATATTTTTATTGACTGAGTGTGCCACCTACTAGTAGTAGCATGGTTGGCCTTGAATATTAGGCGGCATATTCTGCAGGAGATGGTGGTGGACCAGTATATTCCAAACAGCTCCACGTTTCACCCTCTGGAGAGTCGCATTCACGTATTGACAGGCCCAAACAGCTCTGGAAAATCTGTCTACATGAAGCAAGTTCTTTTGATCGTATACATGGCTCACATCGGCTCGTTCGTTCCTGCAAAGGCGGCAACTATTGGCATTTGCGATCGGGTCATCCACGTCATGTTGCGTTTGACAACACGGCTCGCTGCCTGTGAATGCCTGTTTGATGCCTTTTTCTTGCATGTATGTGCTCAGATTCTGACTAGGCTTAGAAGCAACGAAGCCATCACTTCGTCTATGAGCTCCTTTTCATCGGACAGTTCCCAAATTGCCTTCATGCTTCGAAATTGTACTCCAAGGTAATAATATCCTGTTCCTCTTTTTTTTTAAATAAGCGCAAGAGCTGCAGGAGCGTCGTCCTGATCGATGAGTATGGCAAAGGCACGGCTCGTAACGACGGGATCGCCCTGTTGGCGTCCATTATTCGACTCTTTCAGACTTGGGAAGCCAGCGGTATGATATGATTGCATCGTACTTCCAGAAACCATGCCATCTTGGTGTGCTAGGACCTCGAGTCCTGATTGCCACGCACTTTCACGAGCTTTTTACCAGAGAGCTGATAGAAGAGTCCAAGTATTTGAGCTTTTTCACCATGAGCTTCACAAAAGCGATGGACGACAGTCGTGACGATGGCATTGGCGAGCTGATTTTTCTGTACAAACTGAAACCAGGCATCGAAACCAACAGCTTTGGTGAGCTGACTATGTTGCATTTTGTTTCGAATGACGATGCCAATCTGTTTAAGGATTTCACTGTGCACTACGCGCTGGAATGGACTCACAGTTTGTGCAACGAGCAAAGCAAATTTCTCAAGCAATTTCTCAGAAGCTACCAATTACTCCGTTGGCTAATCTGCAGACCTCCTTGCAGAAGCATGCAGAAATTATAAAAGCCTTTCGTGACCTAGAGCTGCCTGCCCCAGGAACCTATCCTTCAAATACGCCTCTACCGTTACGAATGAAGCAGCAGATTCTGAAATTCCTCGCCAAGCCTGGATTCGTCATTGTTTCTGAGGCGCCTCCTCAGCAGAGTCAGCCAGCCAGCCCCGCTTCGAGCGGCGGCCCGCATGATGAGTCAAAGATGATGTCATAAGTCACTTATTTGTCGTTTTTGCTGTCGGCCTGGTTGAAGGTAAGTTCAAGCTTTTCGGAGTCTCATCATCGAGTCTGAAAGTTGCACCGTGCAGTGACTCTGAGACAGTGTCTGATAAATATATTATATATATATATAATATATATATATATATATATATATATATTAATAGCACACGCTTCAAGTACGGTTAACTTATGATGCCACTTTGATTTCTTCGTACTTCACTTGCCGCCTTGTGTTTTATTTTCATCCAGCAGTCGCTTCGTTTGCCTTTCGAAGTAACGGCACATTCTCTTGGAGTCAACTTTGAAGTGAGTCATCGGGTGTCTACAAGAGGCACTTCCGAGTCTTCTTGGATGAGTATTTGTAAATTTTCGAGGAGCCTGCACTGTGAGTCAGTGGGAAAAGATGATGAATGTAGTAAAGCCTCCGGCCGCCGCGGCGGCGCGCACTCAGCCTCCGAGGCTGCTCTCTTGTTTCGCCGGGCAGTCGACTTATGACACTTGATTGACTTGGAGATGATCATGAGGAGGCTAACAGGTTCTAAACTTATAATATTAAATAAATGATTATGAGACTTACATTTTGTGACAGGCAAGAATCAGACTCATAGACCGTGGCAACCTGAAAGTCAAACTTGCGGAGGCTGCTTTGAGACTGCCCGGTCACAGACTTGAACAGACATACATTGTCATGCTCGACTCTCAAAAAGCTTGAGTTCAGCCCTCACTGAATCTGAGTTGAGGCTCGCATGCTAAGCTTCAGAGGCTTTGCAAACAATCGCCATCTCCTGGTTCTTGACTTTTTCTATCATGATAAACTTAGCTTAGTAGTAGTATTAGTCGTAGAGAAGTAGTAGTAGTAGTAGTAGTAGTAGTAGAAGTAGTAGTAGTAGTAGTAGTAGTAGTAGTAGTAGTACTAAGTAGTAGTAGTCACTGAGTAGAAGTAGTAATAGTACCGGTAGTAGTAGTAGTAGTAGTAGTAGTAGTAGTAGTAGTAGTAGTAGTAGTAGTAGTAGTAGTAGTAGTAGTAGTAGTTACTAAGTAGTAGTACTGAGTAGTAGTAGTAGTAGTAGTAGTAGTAGTAGTAGTAGTAGTAGTAGTAGTAGTAGTAGTAGTAGTAGTTAGTAGTAGTAGTAGTAGTTAGTAGTAGTAGTAGTAGTAGTAGTAGTAGTAGTAGTAGTAGTAGTAGTAGTAGTAGTAGTAGTAGTAGTACGGTAGTAGTGGGGCAACCTTACTTGAAGGCTTTGTACACACGTTAAGATCAACAACCGGAGACGTCGCCATGCATTCAATACAACACTACTAAGAATAGTTAGTAGTAGTAGTAGTAGTAGTAGTTGTAGTAGTAGTAGTAGTAGTAGTTTAGTAGTAGTAGTAGTAGTAGTAGGAGGTGCACGATAATAGTAGTAGTAGTAGTAGTAGCAGTAGTAGTAGTAGTAGTAGTAGTAGTAGTAGTAGTAGTAGTAGTAGAAGTGTGGCAACTTTAAGGTGTGTCCAACTTCAAAGCCTGTAGGCATCACCCCCCCGGATAGCCGGTAAAAAGTATTTTTTTTTTTGTGTCAGGTGCATCTAGTTTCTTCTCATTATTTCAATATCGTTTGGCCGGATTTGACCTAATGCCATTTTAACCTTGGTCTGTTGCCGCTTTCTTTTGTGCGGTTTCACTGAGCTAATATAACGAGACATCATTCTCCTTTGGGGATTTGTGTTTGGTTGTATTACCGACTTTTAACGAGCTATCTTCGGGGATTTCAACATTGGAGTCACCAGCACACGGCTGATTTCTTTTCTGGCTTGTCCTTTGACGGCAGAAGGAAAATTTGGGCTGACCTATCTCCATTGAGTAGGCAGACTCAAACAACAAATACTCCAACCAATCCCCACACAAGCTCTTTTGCAAAACAATACGTCTAGGCGTTTGTGAATAGGTGTCCCAGTACCCTCTCCACAGCCTTTATCCATGTTCTCCCTTGAGGCAGATACCAGACATCTTTTCTGTTCTCCTGTTCTCCTTTGAGGCAGAGACAGAGTAAGTCAACAGACGTACGAACAAACACTCACAGTGACAAACAAACTTGAAGGACACGAGCCTAGTACTCTCCCTCTCAAGTCTGTGCACTTAGTTGCCTCTCAAGTCACACACATCAGAGTATTTTTGCAAATCTCTGACTGTTTTTCGAAAGTAGGTAACACCTATCCGACGACAAGTCGACTTCTCAAGGAGTGCTTCTCAAGCCTCTTTGACACTATCTGTACGTAGGTCCTAGTACCTCATAACAGATACAACAACAAAAAGAGCAAAAGAGAAGAGGGAGATCAAATTTTCAGAGAAAGTCGTACAGACTACTTCTTTCTCACAAAAAAAAAGAAAAAAAAAAAAAAAAAAAAAAAAAAACACACACACACACACACACACACATAAGACATAGAGGTGAGACACTCTCTCTCTATACTATCTTTTCATCTTTTCTCTCTATTCGTTCCCCAGAGACGAACAGAGCAAATACGGGGTAGAATCAGCTCTGTCCCACTCATATTCCCCCAGCGACCATGTCTGAAGAATGGACTGAGGATGACGGAGGGGCGAGTGCTCAAACCGCAGAAGATGTAAATACGCTCGTTGGCCCTCTAGGGGACGAAACGGATTTGGCAGGGCCTTCCTTTGACACAGGAGGAGCAGACAATCCAATGGACCAGGTCCAAGATGAGGGAGCGATGATGACGGAAGAGGAGAAGGAGAAGAAGGAGGAGGAAGATCAGTGGGTGGCCGAATACGCCAAACTAACTAAGAAGGAGTTTGAGAAGAAAATAGGGGAGCAGCAGGCCGGTAAATGGCTATATATTCCCCCAGAGATTCGATGGGGAGATCCCTTGAGAAAGGAGGATATCTGTTACCCCATCCCGAGTCAAGCTCTGCCTCTTGCAGCATTCCTCAGAGACGACGGTGCACAGTTACAGGTGCAACATGTCTCATATGGGGACCAAATGTCTTTACTGGAGCTACTCAACCTCATTTGGGGAGTGTTTGAGTGTGCTATACTCTATGAGTACCAGTCTGCGAAAAGTGTGATGCCATGGAGGACCAGAGCACTGGTCAGGTTGCTTGATCCTGGTCAGGACATCGAAGGAATAAAGAAGGGAGAAAGAGAGTTTAAAGGCAAGAACCTGCGAGGGCAGCTTAATGTCATGGATGTGCCTTTGAAACTTATGGAGGCCAAGTTAATTGACTTTGGCAAACTCCAACAAACCAAATTTGGCAGGGACACTCACCCAGTCCTGCAGGAAATAAAAGGGGAAGTCGGAGGGGTGACGAAGCTGAAAAAGCTGCATGCGGCCTTTCAAAAGGACGATGCATGGAAGAGGTGGGCTCAGACGAAGGATCATACGATCTTGGAGCCGAAGCAGGCACTCCCTGCTACTAACAAAGCAACAGAGAAGGAGATGGCGGAGAAAACTCTGCTTCTTCGGAAGGCAGCCGAGCTCATGTCATTCTTTCATCATGCTCAAGACCTGCACATCAGGGATATAGCAACAGAAAAAGAAAGGAAGGAGTTGGAGGCACAAATTGCATTGGCTAGGGCGACGGCAACAAGGCAGGCACTTTTCTCTGGAACTTTTCTGTCTCCCCCTAGTTTCGCCTCGCCAACCCATGCAGCCCCTCCCGCCTCTACGACTGGCTCAGCGCCTACCACTGTCATTGTCAACAATAACGACAAGAAGGACAGACAGGCTATCATGCAGGCCTTCCAAAAATATACCAAGTCCGATCCAACTGCTCTTACGCTGTATGCAGAGACAGCGAGTCAGAAGGATACGGATGCTGACCTTCGTGACAAGCTCCGAAGGATAGATGCTTGTATGAAGCAGCATCCAACGGACGAAACACAAGAGTATGAGGCGTTGTCCACCTTGTTGGACCCATCAATCCTTACACAAGGGTTTGATGTAGCGGCATACAAAACGTTGCGAGCGGGAGTGGTGTCGGCTAGAAAGACCACCACAGACCTGCAATGCACGGTGCCAGTTGCCGTCCTCTTGCAATATTTTAAAACTCATGGGTATCAGCACCTGTGCACTGGTACTTTGATTGGGTTCGAAATTTTTCAAGAGGCGAACACAGGGTTAGGCGATAGCACGAGGTTGGCGGCGATCCTCACGGAGGTCAGCGCCAAGTACGGGCTCCTTTATGGCCGGAAGTCCATCATTCTGTACTTCTTGAGCGCTTTGTGTGCCAGACACCCGAGCAAGCTCGCACGGCTCATACAATCATGTCCGTCCTTCAAGGCGGTGAAGAAGGGGGACTTTTTGGAAACCAATATATACGAGAAGACTGTTGCGGCTACTCAGCCGGACGACCTGTTCAAGGAGGTGCTCGACGCGTGTTCCGAATTGGACACTGCCACTGAGTCACTCTCCAGTACCACGACACAGGGGGTTGTAGGTGCCCAAGCAGCACATGCAACTCGGGTGGCAGGTCTGAAGAGAGGGAGAGATGAGAAGGTACCTTGTTACCGCTATTTCTCATACATGACGTGCAAGAAGGAGCAAGAGATTGGCTTAGGCAACTGCCCATACAGCCATGACTCTGATGATGTGAGGATGCGAAATACCTTCTTGCGAGAGCTCAAAGGCAGCAGAAGGGGCACATACTTCATGTACAAGAAGGACTAACCCTAACCCTAACTTCAATTGGAGGAGAGGAAGTGGAGTGCAAATATGGTCGACGATGCCGGAGTTCCGCGGGGCCATCATTTCCTTCCTTGAGAAGATGCAGAAGAAGGAGGCGAAAGAACAACAACAGGGCCGACCAATGGCGCCGACAAGAGGAGGAGGAATGAGAGGATCGTCTCGAGGGTCCCGAGGGACGCAAAGAGGAGGAGGAAGGGGAGGTCGAGGCCACACGGGCTATCGTCCAAGTGGAGGCTGGACCCCAACGAGGACCCCAACGCGCCCTCCCAGAGGAAGCGGATACTGGAATAGCTCTAGCTCCAGTTCCAGCTCCAACTATCCCCAGCAGGCATATGCCGCTGCGAGTGGGGACCAACAAGACGCTGGCACCGACCCAGGTGAGCGTATTGAAGTCTTAGAATGACGGGAGGAGAAGAGGGAGAAGGGGACAAAAACTGTTCTTTTTAATCCGACAGTCACGGTTATGCCTGCTGTTGTTGAACAGAATACGAAGTCCCGTACCTCTTAGACGTGAAGTTGAAGGCACACAGCCTCAAAAGCCTCAAGGTAAGCATTTGCTAGTCCATCCTTCGAGAGCTAATATGATAAATGATGCAAATAGGAAGGCGAAGAAGGCGATGGAGGAGAGGAAACCGAAACCGAAACCGAATGCTGGGCCTTCGCCTGCAAAGAAACAGCGGGTCGTTTCGCCGCCGACGGACTCAATAGTCTCTACTGTAGACACATGTACACTCAGTGTACCAGACTCTGTCTCACAGACACCCGAGATACCGGAAGACCCGGATACTCGAGAGGCTAAGCTAGAGAGGAAGGAGGAGGAACGAAAAGAGGACAAGGAACTTGAGCTTAGACTCAAAACCTTAGAACAAAAAATTCATGTGCTAGCGGCTAGTTTACACAGACCGGACGCGCTATGCTACACTGACCTCTTTTGTGAAACTTTACAAACCACATTGAAAGTTGGTAATGATACGATGGCGAATATTAATATTGTCGGCCGGAAGTCTTTTAACAATCACCGGGCATGGGTGGACAAAAACACTAGAAAAACAAAGGGGACCCTAAAAGGGGTAGGCAGCCGTACAGAAATTACGGGCATCGTCACATTAATTTTTAAATTGACATCCGGTCGAGTATATAATGCGGACCTCTATGTTGTCCCCGATTACCACGGTTCAATCCTGCTGTCGTATGACCAATTGGCTACGATGGGGGCTGTGATCGATTGCGCCGCACGGCGGGTAATTTATGGAGTGAAGAGAGGAGAGGAGGAGGATATTAATCCTACGAGGCTTTTGAGCTGAGTCTAGCAACGGAGATAAAAAAGTTGGCCTTCGTACATGAGGTAACTGAAGCCTATGTGCACCCCTATGTCACAGTGCCGGACAAACTGTCCTGGACCGACAATTGGGAGACGGAGATGCAGGCGTATACGGTTACGATTCTCGCATGGGACAAAAAGTCTATTGATGACTTAGTCGTAGCGCGTAATGAGGAGATAATATGTGTTGCGAAACAGTGCCCGTCGTTGGCCATATTCGCAGAAGATGGCGGTGCAGATGTCCATATTACTAATGGCTACTGTTACCACGCGAAGGTGTCAGACGAGAAGAGAGAGGCGTTCGTGCCAAGGAGGAAGGGGCGTATCCCCGATACTCCAGCGGATGACATTAAAACTTTTATCACTAACTTTTGGGGTGACGTGCCCACCTGGCCGCGCTCATTAACGGAAGTGAAAAGGTGTTTACGGATTCTGTTTGAGAGCAACAAGCCGTATTCTGTCATTCTGCCATACAATGAGAAGGCGATATGGGCACAGGAGATAAGGGACCGGCTTATTGATCATCCTATACCGGTGCCCTCCCGCAAGCAACAATTAGTGGTGGCTTGTCGACTCGGGTCTCGTGAGCAGAGCAGTGCTTACAAGCAGAAGCTCAGAGCCCAGGACAAGTTGAAATTAATACCTCAAGCCTTCACATGCTTTGATGGTTTTTACACCCGTAAGGCTCCGATACAATACGCGAACCTTATTGATATGCTTGTCGGCGTTGGCCATGATGATGAGCCGGACACAGTCATGTATGAAAGAACGGGACTAGATGATTTGTCGGAGGAGGATATGAGTTTGGAGGAGGACTTAGCGCCCCTCAAGGAGCATAAGAAGATGTCGGAGGAAGATTTTCAAGCGGTGGCGCGGAAAATCCTAGAAGGAGTGGGCACGGAGAGAGAAAAAGAGCTTCTCAAAGCTAAGGTGGAGGGGTATAGAGAAATTTTCGACTCTCCTCGGGCAGGTGGTGTAAAGTCTGAGGACTTCACTGCAGTCATTTACAAGATACCGGGTGCGGAGCCATCTCCGGCACCACGGAGGGCAAATTTGAGAATACATGAGGCGAAGATAGCGGAGGAGAATGTAAGGCAGTTGCTCAATGAGGACTTTATTGAGAGATCTACATCTCCAATCGTCTCTCAACCGAAAATCGTCCCTAAGCCAGGAGGAGAATGGCGTTTGACGATCAATTATGCCCGTGTGAATAAGGTGCTAGAGGAAGAGAGAAATCCTCTGCCGACCTTAGAAGAGGGCAGAAGAGTGCTGCGGAATGCTAAATTCTATTCGGTCATCGACCAAAATAAGAACGGCTTCTGGCAGATACCACTGGACGAGAAATCCAGATCTGACTGCGTTGTCGGTATGGAAATATACAGTGGAAGGTGCTTCCGATGGGACTTAAACAGGCCCCGGGACTCTTTCAGAAGGCGATGCAGAAGATGCTGAGCGGTCAATATGACGACCAGTCGGCGGATGGTTTTATGAGAAGGAGAGGACAGAAGGCGGGAGAATATGCATTTTGCTACATCGATGACATCATCGTATACTCTAACACAATGGAGGAGCATATCGATCATTTGCCAGACGTCTTCAGACACATCGGCGCTTTTGGCCTGAAATGCAACTTAAAGAAATGTCAACTCGCCAAGACAAGTGTGACGTATTTGGGTTACGAGATTTTTCATAATAGAGTCTCGATATCGCGCGAAAAGAGAGAGGAGATCGTGAGTAGACAGTTGCCAAGGAATCGCACGGAGTTGCACTCTTTTCTTGCGATGGCACAGTACTACAGCCAGTTCATACCCGATTGGGGTGCAACTCGAGCTAAGTTGGAGAAGATGATTGATTTCGGAGACTTTGAGAAGTGGGATGAGGAGGCTTTGCAGGCGTTTAATACGCTCAAAGATCTCATTTATAAAGATCCCAAGGACGGCGGATTAGTACTTATGATGCCCGACTTTACGAAGCCGTTCGTAGTCGACACGGATGCATCTAAGTTCGCGATCGGTGCGGTGCTGCAACAAGAAGATGAGGAGAAAAAGTTGCGCCCGATCATGTTTATTAGTAGAAAGCTGTGTGCGGCGGAGCGAAATTACTGCACGCGACAGAGAGAGGCGTTGGCAGTAGTATGGGCTCTCAAGAGGCTCAGAGAATACTTATGGGGAGGACCTCTATTCACGGTTAGGACCGATCATCATAACCTTCTTTGGTTGATGAATTATGAACAAACCGGCCGTTTGGCGCGGTGGCAAGCTTTCTTGTCATGTTTCAATTTCACGATGGTCTACTTACCGGAAAGCGAAACGTAGTCGCTGATAGCCTTTCCAGGCTAGAGTTTCAGTCAGAGGTGTCGGCTCTCGTATCATCAGTGGAGATGATAGATCTGTCCACGGACAAGGTGTACGAGGTAAGCCACATAGAGACGATGCAGATGGCAAGAGGCGTTCGTTATGACCGCACGGGTCTACGATATAGTCCTCAAGGCCCAGATCATGGCATATGCTGCGAGGCACATGTTCTCGAAGACGCTGAGTGGTCTTATGAGGCATATGAGAACGCGAAGGCAAATATAAAAGAGGAGACGACTGAGGTCTGTACTGAACCTCCGCAGGAAAATCGAAGCGAGCTTGATGAAGACCCAGAAAGGGTAGGAGTAAGGTTGGAGGACGGTACTGTCCATATCGCCTCGCCTACCGCATGGAGGCAACAACAGGCGACGGATCCGGAGTTCAAGGAGCTCATAACGTTATACAAGAGCCCTAATGAGCTTAAAAAGACTCCGCAGATCAAAGATCAGATGAAGGAGATGGCGTGGAGAGATGTGCTATTGTGGTACAAGGGCCAGCACGGCAAATTTGCGTCACAGCCGGATAAATGGACTCTCTGGGTACCAGAGAAGTTGAGGCGCTTTATATATGTCGCTGCCCATAACTGCCCCTTGCTGGCACATCCGGGTCGACAAAGAACCCATTGGTTCATAGCGAGGTGATTTTGGTGGAAGGGGATGAAGGAGGAGATAGACAGAGAAGTGGACGCATGCATCCCATGCAAGACCACAAAGACACCGCTGAAGGCGAATTTTGGCCTGATCGGTACATTCCCTTTACACGCCGGGATGTTTGAATTCTTACACATCGATCATGTGGGACCTTTCCCCGAATCGGCCGAAGGGTACAGATACCTTCTTACTGCCATTGATCGAGCCACCAATTATGTCTGGGTTGTTCCTGTTAAGGACGCTACAGGCAAGACAACTGCGGAGGCTCTGATCGATAGGATCGTCTCGCAGATCGGAGTGCCTAGAAAGATATGTTCTGATCGAGGTTCTGACTTTAATAATGAAGTCATCGACAGACTATCTAAGTACTACGGGATGAAATGGCAATATGTTACTGCCTATAACCCGAGAGCGAATGGCAAGATCGAGCGGGTACATAGACCCCTCAAAGCCTCGCTTAAGATGTACTGTATGAAGAAGGAGAATCAGAGAGCCTGGGTGGAGGCAGCACCTTCATTTGCCTTTGCAATGAACTGTCTACCCTCATCGGCACTAGGAGGAGCCAGAAGCTCAGTCTCGCCATATCAATTGGTTTACGGCCGAGAGCCTAGTATCCCAACCTCGCTTCTGCACCCAAAGGATACTTGGGCAGATGAGGATGAGTTGTTCGGGATGAGACTAAGAGCGAAGATGGAGGCGGAGCAAATAGTTGCGGCGCACAGGGAGGCGGAGCGCAGAAAGACTGATGCACAAGGAGTGCGACAAGCGTACTTAGATCAAGTCCGTTTCCAGGTTGGGGATATTGTACTCCTGTACCATCCTCAAGTACCCAAGGGGGTTAGCTCTAAACTGTTTACCCACTGGAAAGGACCATACCAGATCATGGATCAGATGGGACCTCTGAACTATAAGATCAGGGGTAGAGGGAAGGTGCAAATCGTGAATGTTCGAAGGCTGATCAAATATGACCCCTTCTTACTTGAGGATGAATCCGTTGAGGAGGCGTTGAAACGGATGAAGGAGGATTTCAAAGAGGTACCGCCTATCAATAAGGAGGATACCTTAGAAGAGGAAAATGCCTATCGGGCACCAGTCTCGGAGAAGGAGGAGACCGAGAAGGAGAGTAAGAAAGGCTCAAACCGCAAAAGCGCGGCGGGGACTCAGTCTAAAGCACCCATAGTCCGCGGCGGTACGAAGGAGAAGTTCACGGAGGCGCAGATGACGAGAGCGCAAAACGATCTTATTTTTGACCAACCGAGGAAGGTGGCGAGGTCGACGCGAGCGGCGGATGTTCATGGAGGAGGAGGGGAGAAAGACACTAACCCAAACGCGGGTAATGTGGACATTCGCCATGCGCGGTGGAAGGAAGGCGAGGCGATAGCGACCATCAAGTGGGTCCAAGACGCTTTTTATCTGATGCGACCGGCAGAACCTCATGTTGCCGATGACACTCTCTCAGATCTTTATCTCATGCGAGCTGTGGCAGTCCCGCAGACTACGCGGGCAGCACGGACATCGAAGAGATCCTTAGCAGCAAAAACAATACAACCGGTACTCAATTTCTGGAGAAGCATGGACCCTGTTGAGGATCCAAAAGCTAGACAATATTTACCGGTATACAAAGACGCAAAAGATCTCGAGACATGGGATGGTACTATTACCCCTCGAGGTAAAGACCACACTGCGTGGACTATTCA
>WBZZ01006183.1:312500-339169 GCA_019918135.1 Paulinella micropora
GATTTATTTTATTGACTAAAAAAGCAACAAAAAAAAAAAAAGCAAAAACAACGAACAGCAACAAACAACGACAAAGAAACAACTGTACACAACAAATAACGAACAACAAGCCCGAGTTGCAGTGTGAGTAGTATAGGTGCCACTATAAGACACTTTTTGGAGACATGGGGGGGTAGGAAGAGAGATAACGGCTAAATTCGCTCTCCTATTAATCGCAAAGTCGCGACATTAAAAAATAAAATATTTTAAATCGTTGAAAATAACCTCTCCTATTGAAAGTTTGATTTTTTATATAGTGTCTTTGTTTGGAGTCCAAAACAAAATTCCACTATAAGACAATGTCTCCAAATTTTTTTGATTAATACAAGAAGTCTTTTGGATTTTTCTGCTTTTCCAAAAGTTGTCCAGACAGAATTTTGATTTTCTGATTTTAGCGTAAAGTCAGCCAGACAGGATTTTGACGCACTGACGCAAAGACATATTCACGGAAATAGAATTTTCTAGAATATCTCTCTGGTGGCACCAGTGGTTGTATTCAGGCAATCTTGAGATATCAGCGAGTATCATAATTTTTAATTCACATACCTTTAACAGCAGTTAATTTTTTCACGAAATTTATCTTTTCTAATATAAACAATGCCTTGCCAGTACTGCAGATGTTTCATATCTAACATTATTATTGATAGTATAAATTTTTGTAGTTTCAGTTGTGTATATTCTCATATAATGAGAGATAATTTACCAAGAATATCCAGAAGAATTTCTGATGAGATATTAGATAATATTAATCCACATACGATGATAAGACTACTGAGACCGATAAATGCTGAAGTAGAAAGATGTAAAAGGTGTAGAAGGAGGGACGATAATTGTTATTGCCGATATTAAAGATCTAATTTATCAACTTTCTTCTTTATCCTAGCACTGCTACGGATATTCTCAGGTTTTATGTCTAACGATTTTAATAAATTTACATTCTTTTCTTCTTTCGTTGCTTCCTTAACTTTGTCTGCTAACTGCTCCTTTTCTTGTTCTTCTTCTGGTTGTTCTCTAAGATTTGTTTTTAATAATTCCTGAGGTCTTACTAAGTCCTCTTCACTGAATATAACCTTGAAACCTTTTCGTCCTTTTACCTTGTAAATAGTTTTTGAATACTGCTTATCACCTTTTGAAAAAATATTCCGCTCAAGTTCCTTTCTTACTCTTGTATCCTTAGGAAACTCATTTATTAAAGGATTTCTGTATATTTCCTGTGTATTCCTTTCTTTACCTTCATAAACTTTCATAGGGACAGCATTTATTCTTGTGTGATAAGTATGATTATAAATATTTACAAGTTCATGAATGTAAGGCACCCAAGAAAAATTATCATAAACCTCCCATAATAAATTTAATTCATTTCGTATTGTTCTGATAAATCTATCAATTATCCCCATTGTTCTGTGGTCTCCTACTTGGACAGCCCTATGTTCAATATTATTTTGTCTAAAATACTCACCCACTTGTCCTTTAAACTCACCACCGCTATCAGATGTAATTCTTTCAGGTAATTCTTTTGTAAAAATTTTCTTCAATCATTCTAAGACATAGCCAGTTGTCTTTTGTTTTATTGGTTCAATCCATCCACGACGACTATAAACATCAATAGCAACTAGCCCAAAATTGTTATGAGCATTTCCAGATTTCATTGATACTTTTGACATATCCATTAAATCAATAAATACTTGACTTAATGGTTTTGCTTCTGGAGCAATGATAGTGTTCCATATTTTAGAATGCTTGATTGGTCGTGTATTTCAAGTGCATCTTCAAGTTTTTCTTTTCGTTCTTGTTGTTGTTCTTGCTGAGTATGTTTATTGTCCATATTATATATCAATGAGATTTTCAAAAAATGTTGAAATTTATATCAATTTCAACATGAATGTTAAAAACAAAAAATATAAAGTTATTACTCCAAAAGGTAAGACAATTCATTTCTGACACTTAAAATATCAGCACTATAAAGACCGCATAGGACTATATTCACATTTAGACCATTTAGATAAAGTAAGAAGAAAAAATTATAGAGCAAGAGCAAAAGCAATACGAAATTCAAAAGGAGAATTAACTTATAATAATCCAGAGTATAGTAATTTTTACTCATATCATTTCCTTTGGTGAATTTAAAATTTTAAAAACACTCTATCTATTTCATTATTTTTTTCTTTCTTAGCACCTGAAGATTGATTATATACTTTTACACTTACACTGCTTGACTTTTTACCCTTACTTTTCTTTACAGGTTCTTCTTCACTTTCTTCACTTTCGCTTTCGCTGTCATCAGGCTCAGGCTCAGGCTCTGTTTTCTTAATAGTCTTTTTCTTTGTTCTCTTAGTTTCTACCTTCGCTCTTTTAATTTTCATCTTAGCCATCTTTTCAGCGATAATGTCGGTAAAATCACATTCCTCATCGCTCTCACTGCTTTCTTCTGGTGTATCATCTTGGTCTTTTCCATTAATGATATCACTAGCAACACCCATTTTGGCCATGCGGTTTATCTTTTCCTCCATCTCTTCATCATCACCAACATAAGCATTTCTACATTTTGCTAATTTCTCTTTCGCTATTTCAACCTTATGTTGCTTTTTACTCTTAATACTTTCCACAGCCTTACCCCAATTCTTACGACTTGCTTTTGCGGACGGCATTCTATACTAATATTAATATATTCTTAGTATTATTTTTTTTAATTAAATAATTATCGTTATATAATATGTCGCAATATAAATCACTCTTAGGCCTTAATGAGTTGGCAGTTGATAGTCTAGACATAAAAAACTTAGACCTTACCAACACTAATATTATTGGTTTAAACACAGACAGAGTGCCAGAAGATGCCGAACCCGTAAATCTTTATTTCACTGATAACCGCTTTGATACACGGCTCGCTTTAAAATCAACAACAGATGTCAAAGAAGGAAAAAATTTATACTACACAGAGCAACGAGTAAGGGACAACGATGAAGTTAAAGCCTCAACTCAACACCGCTCCAATACAAGTAATCCGCACCAAACCAGTCTATACAATCTCATAGACACAAACATATCCGCACCCTCGGTAGGGCAATACTTAACATATAATGATGTAGATGGCAAATGGAGAAATACAACAATCGGCTCAATTGATACACTTACCGATGTCGTCATAACCGCACCAATAGCGATGAATAGTTATCTTACATATAACTCAATAAACTGGGTAAATAAAACCTTTCCGATAAATGTGGATGAATTCGGCAACATTAGTATGGGAGGTAATCTAAATATAACAGGTGTCAATTTACTAAATACCAAAGATGTTGATACTTGGATATCTGAACACGAAGACAATAATGATAAAGTGTCAGCGGATGGATCAATTGATACACACAGCGATGTAGTCATAACAACACCTAACAATAACCAACTGCTCATTTATTCAACAGGCCAATGGCGCAATACAAACTCTCCATTTATAAGATTAGATGGTCTCGCTATGATGTTTGGAGATTTAAATATGGGGGGTTTTAATGTAGCAAATGTTAATCTTGTTGATGGTGTTGATGTTTCGGCTCTTGATACTTCGGTTGTTAAACTAACAGGCGACCAAACAATAACTGGGAATAAAACATTTACTACTTATGTGGGTGTAGAAGACTCAAATCCATTAAACACAGGCAAATTATTCTTCAATTACGACAATAATATGGGTTCTATCTATTCGTCGGAGGCAGGTGGAGCAACGGGCTATCCATTATCTTTTGTAGGCTCGTCCATACTTTTTGCTCCAACAACAGGGGGTGGAATGACATTGACAAATAATGTTTTAAATTTTAACAGCACGACAGCAATCAGCGGGCTTCCTGCGCCATTCTATGACAATGATGCTTCAACAAAAGCATATACCGATACGAAACTAGCCAAGGACGGCACAACGGCTATGACGGGTAGTTTAAATATGGGAGGATTTAACATAACAAATGTAAATTTGGTTGATAGTATTGATGTTTCGGCTCTTGATACCGCAGTAGTCAAACTAACAGGAGACCAAACAATAGCAGGGAATAAAAAATTTACTTCAACTTTGGAAGTAAATGGTTCATCCAATCCAACTACTTTTGACGGCATTGGCATAGCATTTGATACAAAAATAGGAATGATTGCCGCACAAAAGACAGCAACAGCGACTTGGTATCCGATACAAATAACGGGTTCGTATGTTGAGTTATATTCTGGTGATAATGTAATCGCGACAGCAACGGGCACGACACTATCTTTAAACAACAGAAAAATAACAAACTTAGCCACACCATCAGCAACAACGGACGGAGCAAACAAAAGTTATGTAGATACATTAGACAGGCAAAATGTGAAACTAACAGGAAACCAAACCATAGCAGGAATTAAGACATATAGTAGTGGTGTTGAAATAACGGGAAATTCAATCAATGCGACAACAAAAGGAACATTTATCGTTTTCAATTCTACCAGTAATATTGGGTCAATTGCTAGTTTGGATATGAAAACAGCAACATATTACAACTTTGAAATTTCTGCGAAAAAAATAAGTTTTATTATTGACGGGACGATTGTCGGTTGGGTAAATGCTTCGGGGCTAGATTGTAATAGTAGCAAAATAGCCAACCTTGGAACTCCGACATTATCAACAGACGGAGCAACAAAAAGGTATGCGGACACATTGGATGGGCAAAATGTGAAACTAACAGGCGACCAAACCATAACAGGAATTAAGATATTTAACGGAAGTAGAAATGATGTAAGAGCACTGAATTTGTTAAGCCAAGCCGATTTTAATAATGTGGATATCATTAATGGCGGAAATATAACATATAATGGGGCTCGGATATTAAACCAAAACGGAGGAGACATATTCTTTTCACAGACGACGGGTGATTATCAATATTTCTTATTTACTCTAAATACTGCTTCAAGTGGAACCGCAGACCAAAGAGGTTATGTATTCACGAATGTAGCATCTGATGTAAAAGGGGCGGGACTTTATATTTCAAAACTTTTGGATAATAAAAGTGCTTCGTCTGACATTGTCCGTTTTAACAATTCTGGGGGTATGCGTTTTTATGGTGCTTTGGATATGAACTCAAACAACATGACAAATGGCGGAACAATAACGGGAACTACATTAACTGCGAGTGCTGGTATGACTACAACGACACTAACAGCAAGTGATAAAATAACAACAGCATCAGGCAAACCAATAATCATAGGCAATACAACGAAAGGAGTAGGTACGACGGGAGGATTAGAATTATATGGAACGGCGAGCAACACCGCGGGGCCACATATACAGGCAATAACAACGGCTGATGCTTATCCAACATTTCAACAACTAAACTGGGCACACGATAATGTCAATTTAAGTTTTGATGCTTATTTTGATGGCACGAACTGGAAATCAAGCCACAGCGGTTCAAACTTTCTAATTCAAAAAGGTGGCAAACTCGCTTTTTATTATAAATCAGGAATAACGGCAGGAAGCAATATATCTTTCACTGAGGCAATGAACATAAGCACAGCGGGATTATTAACTGCGAATGCGGGGATTACATATTCTGGGGTGCTAACAACGGCATCAGCATCAACTAATGGGGCAAAAATAGCAATTCAAGGACAAACAGACGGGACGAATGCGAGAGGAATATTTATGTGGGACATTGGAGATTCAAACTGGGGAATTTATATGAGCCAGTCTGGGGCAAATAAAGCATTAAGTGGAGGAACAGCACCAGCAGGAGGAGTAGGCGGAGGATTAACTTCTTATTCTATTAGATTTAGAGTGAATAATTCTTCAACGAGTGGGTTCATGTGGGAGAATGGTTCAAATACTGCTTTAATGTCTTTGAAAGCGAGCGATGGACAATTATGGGTATTGTCTAATCCAATTCAATATTCAGACAGGAGAAAAAAAGAAGATATAAAGGAATGTTTAGGCTTAGATTTTATTAATAAGTTAAATCCAGTCTGCTATCGTATGATTGATGACAAAAAGAAATGTAGGACTGGCTTAATAGCACAGGAATTAGAAGAAATACTAACAGAAATGGATATGCTAGATTTTGGTGGTTTTATAAAAGAAACAATTATGGTTCCCTGTCCAAAGCAAGGAGCGGAATACGAATTGAAGGGTGTGAGTGTTAATCCAGAAGATGTTAAATGTGTTGATAGTGGCGATCTCGGTTATGGTATAGGTTATTCTGAGTTTATTGCCCCGTTAATTAAGGCCGTTCAACAATTATCAGATAATCTCGGACATGTCCGAGATAGGGTAGATAATTTAGAAAAAGAAAATAAAAATCTCATGAATATACTACAAGAAATTAGAGAAAATGGCTAATAATACAACCAGACTTCACAGACCCCCACCTATTATGGATATGGATGGCGAACTAACTCCAGAATTAAAATCCCGTGTTCTTGAAGTAGAACTAAAGACTGAGGAAAAAAAAGTAGAGCACGAATTGGAAGATAACTGGTCGTGCTGTTGTATGAAAAATAGACCGACAGACAGCCGACTTATTAAATACTTATTTCAAATGGGTATCATTATCTCCATTATAACCCTTTGTATCGTGAGGCTATCTGAAAAGAACTTACCTTGTGAGGTTGCTAATACTTATGTCGGTATTTTAACACTTTTGATTGGGATATGCCTTCCATCACCTTCTTCAAAGAAATGAACACTTGTATATATGTATTTTATACCACATATCATCATTTGAGCATATTAAAGGAATGGCTTCATCAAAACTAACACACCAATCTGACATTGGCTTATACACACATTTAAATTTAGTATCTATACCTTTTTGAATACAATAAACACAACTTATATTCTTTTTTTCACTTATCCGTGAGTAAAAGTCGCAGGCAGTCCGCGAAAATATTTTTATTATTAAAAAGTTTATGAGTAGTAATATAACCATGACTGACTATAAATACCAAAAGATTATTTTTCTAAGCAATGATTTTGCTGGAGGAAGCAAAACATTTAATAAAAATATCCAAATGTCATTCACACCCACCAAAATGAATGTTAAGTTTATCCACTATATGAACGACCAGACCGAAACCAAAACCAGAATTTTTTACATGGATAGAATTGGAATTATTGGCACATTTGCGGATAGTAATATAGCAAACATTTCCAACCTCGGTTATAATTTGGGTGTTGTCGGATGGACTGACTGCCAATATACATTTAAAATCCTTGAAACTGACAGCGGAAATATTGACACAGGAAATTTAGCGGGGCGAATTGTTGTGTGTTTGGAATTTTTGGCTTAGAATATACGATGCTTAAAATAAACAATGTCAAGGTGAAGCCAGTAAAACAAGAGGGTGATGGAAATAAAAAAGCAAAAGGTTATAAATTATTCAATGAGCCGTATGCTAACATACTTTTGCTTGCCCGTAAGAAGAGCGGGAAAACAACAGCACTATTTGAAATACTGAAACGGACAACAGACAGAAAAACCCGTATCGTTATTATCGCTTCAACAATCCACAAGGACTACATTTATAAAGCAATGGTTAAGCACTTTAAGAACAGAGGCAACCCGATGGCTGTATATACATTTTTGAAGACTGACGGAGTAAATATAATTGATTGCGAACTTGACAAACTAAACAAACAGGATGAAGAGCAAGAAGGAGAAATCAAAGATGAAGAGCCAATGGAGAAGCCAAAGTTTCTTTATTTTGGAAAAGAGGAGAAAACTAAAACAACAATTGAAAAAAAAGAGAGACCTTCTAAGTATATTTTGTGCTCGATGACCTCGGAAGCGGATTAAGAGACAAATCTGTAAGTGATTTGTTAAAAAAGAACAGACACTATAAATCAAAGGTGATTATGTCTAGTCAGTATTTGAACGACCTACGGCCAGAAGCCATTAAGCAATTAGATTATCTATTAATCTTTCCAAGCCAGTCTCAGGACAAAATGGAACTCGTTTATAAGCACTTAGACTTATCTTTTGATTTTGATTACTTTCTTCAAAAGTATCACGAGGCGACGAAAGAGAGATTTAATTTTCTTTATGTTTCAAGTGTTGATGATGAGTTAAGAAAAAATTTTGCTTATCGTCTTAAGTAAAAAATAAAAATTTGTAATTAATTATTTTTCTGTATTATATATGCCAGTATCACCAGTGATAATTTCACAACCATCAGGATATAACATCGGATACAATCCATCAATGCCACAGAAGGGAGTGAAAAAAGTATCTCGGACAAGATCCAAGAAGAAGAGCGGTCAAAAGGGAGGAAAGATTAACTGGGCTAAGGTCGGAAAAACCGCAATGGCTGTTAATAAATTTCTTCGCGATAATAAGGTAATCTCTAGGACTGCGGGGGCGTTGAGTAGTGTTGGGGTGCCTTACGCTGGTAGTGTTAGTGCTACTGCCGCAAAACTTGGGTATGGTAAGCAACGAGGGGGTGCTGTAAAGTTCAGGTAAAACGTGTTTAGCAAGCGGGGCTAAGTTTCGTTGAAGATATATTTTGTTTCTAGAAATATTTTTTTGATAATATAATGGGTTCGGCTAAGACTAAGAATGTGAAAAAGGCTAAGGTAAGACCCCCACGAGTTTATAGAAATAAGAGCGGAAGGCCGTATATTATCCAGAAGGGTAAAAAATATTATCTTAATTTTGGTAAGAAAACAAATGATTTAAGCACATTACAAATTGTTGAACTTTTTATGAAATATATTAGCAAACCAAAGTCGCAAAGGGCTAGTAGCAAACCAAGAGAAAAAATAATAAAATCTGATTTCAATCGTCTTGAACACGAGAACCGAAACCAGATACAAAGCAACTTACAAAAGAAATATGAGTTAATACATGACGAGGAAGAAAAGGAAAAGAAGAAAAGGGAGGATTTAGAAGAGGAGAAGAAGAGGCTAGAAAGAAAAATCCAAGCCGATGCTAAGGAACTAAAAGAAACAATGGATAGGGAACATAAAAAACAACTTGCGGAGATTAAGGAAAGACAGGAAGAAAAATCTAGGGAACAGAAAAAGGAACAACGACTTATTCAGGAACTACAGGCAGAACAACGACATAGACAGGGATTATTGACTGCTCCAGTTGCACAGACTATTATAGCGAACCAGAATACCCCTTCAACTACAAATAAACCAAAGAAAACCGCAACTACATCTTCCCCAAAAATAACTGATATAACTGACAAAGTAAATAAACAAGAAAAAGATTTGGAAGAAGAAAAGAGACGAAGAATTATTGATGAAATGTTCTCCGAGAAAACGAGAAAAAAAACGTGTCAAAAAAATGAAAAATAATACAATAATAAATCACCTTAAAAAAGCAGGCATTAATATCCCTATAATAAAAAACAAAGGTTCAAACGACTACGCCACTAGTTTAAAGAGATGGTTATACACACAAAAAATCACTGAAAACATATTATCGGCAGAAGATGGATGGGATAAACTAGAAGAATTTACAACAGAAATGATTGCTAAAAATGAAAGCAAAAAGAATGAAGAAAAAAAAACTCCTGTAAATAGCACTCTATCACCAATAGACCCACCCCGTTTTGAAAATTCTCCAGATGCTAAACAACTTATATTTGAAATGACAAATCCACAACCAGCGGAGACACAACCGACAGATGTAGCACCACCCACGAGCACAAGTTCTGCGGAGCCGCAGCAACAACAGCAAGATGAGACACCAGAGCAACAGCAGGAGCAAGTCCCATTACAAGGTGAGGGGCGGGGATTAATGACTAATGAAATAGATGATATAATGAAAAAATATGGATGGTATCTCGGAGCAATAGCCAGTGATGAAATCTACAAGTTGAAGCCCGGAAGCAGAAAACGATACGGATTTATTATGAATTTAGATCATCACAAACAAGCGGGGTCTCATTGGATTGCTATATGGGTAAGTCTGGATAAAGACAGGTCAGTGGAAGTGTATGACCCATTAGCACTTTACCAACCAACGGAAGACTTTCAACAACAAATGAAACAACTAATTGACAAAAGCCACCCCGATAGTTATTTATTAATGAAGGTTAATCAAGTAAAACACCAATCTGACACAACCGACACATGCGGATGGCACTCAATGAGGTTTTTAATGGAGCGGGCGAAAGGTAATCGCTTTAAGCTTGCTAGTGGATACACAGACTTAAAGGAAGAAGAAGCGGAAAAATTAAAAGCACAGAATGGTTATGGGGATGGTGAGGGATTTAATACATTCATATAAAAGATAGTTATCAACTACACTCTCATTCGTTTCACTCATTCTCGTTTGTTGATAACCATCGAAAACCGATTAATTTTTTTGAAAAAGAAAAAAACGATGTTTAGAATAAGCGAGAGTGCGACAGCACGAAGCGCAATTCTAAATATCATGGATTACAAAGGGGGCAGGTCAAGTGGTATCTATTACATAAATAGTAAAAACAGAATAACAGGCACAGACAGCGACTTTACACACGAATTAAACTTAAAATCACTGGACAATCCCACACATTGTAAAATATTACACATTTACATTCCAAAGTCGTATTACTCTGTGGCTTCACCATATAATACTTTTACACTTAGCGAAGACGGGTATGAGGCTTTAATTACTATACCTGAAGGAAACTACACAATGAACAATTTAAAAAATAAGTTGTCGGAGGTACTGACGGCAGAAAGTCCGAATGACTATACTTATGTTGTCTCAAGCAACAATACCAACATAGAACCAGAAGATTGCAAATTAACATTCAGTGTGTCAGAGAATAAAGGTATTCAACCGCGATTTATATTTGATAGTGATACCCGTATTCACGAGGTAATGGGGTTTGATAGAAATTCAACATATTTCTTTGCTAATGATTTTATTAAATCACCAAATGTAATTATTTTAACTGGAGAAAAGACTTTGTATCTTCAATCAGACTTAGTGGGGGAAGGTGATAATCATGTGCTACAAGAAATATACACTGCCAACGAAATACCATTCGGAGCCGTTATATACGACGGAAGCGGGTCTGAGTATGGTAAGAAATTATCAACCAGTTCAAATAATGTATTCAGGTTTTATCTTACAGACGAAAACGATCAGGCTATAAATCTTAATGGTTTGGGTATTGTAATGACTTTGTTGATTTACAGAGAGACTAATTATTTTAATTTATTTACATCCTTTTTCAATTTATTAAAATCCAGATATTCATAAATCCACACTTTCATTGTCATTCTCGTGTGGTTTATGAACATCGAAAAACCAATAAGAAAGTAGAAAACAGAAAACGATATTTGTAAAACACACGGGAGCGGGGTATCTCAAACAAGTTTGAGATTGGAGTGTAGATTTACGAATATCAATTAATTAATTTTAGAATTATTTATTTTTTCTATAAATATATTCTTGTGAATTAGCAAATAATCTCAACTGCCTAAAAATCAAAAACAAAATGCCAACTCAACACGGAGGCGAACTAGACTTTTCTAGAACTGACTACATCAGTGCTTCTTATCGTTTGAATAAACTCGCCCCACGTGAGGGTTCTGCAACCTTTGAAGTCACCACTGCTGGAGGGCAAGAACGATCATTTGACCTTATCAGTCGCCCGTTCAATCTCGCCCGCTCTTATTTGAGTTTTACTTATACTATGAGAGCGGCTCCTGCCAACACTTATACTAGAATTTTTATGGACTGCCTTTCACAAATTAGCCAGATACAACTTCAGACCCGTAGCGGTGTTTATTTGTGCGACCTTAACCATCTTAGAATGGTAACTAAGATGCTCTGGAAACCAGAAATGAGCTTGAAGGATTTCTTAGACCTTCCTAACCACGGCGATGCTAGTGGTTGGGGGTGTATGCTCCAAAAGTGTAATGCTAACGGCTTGATTAACATTAGTGCTACTGAAGCTATTAGAACAGCCTTTCGTGCGGCTGCCGATGGTAATAACGATGTCGCGGCCGCAACTCAGAACCTATTGCGTGAGCCAGTGATTTCTGCTCGTCGTCATGATGATGCTGCTCTAACGACTGGAGTTGGAGCACTATCCGCCGTAAATGTTAATTACAATGAGGCGAAGTATCTTGTGGGAAGTGGAGCGAATGCCGCCTTGACCATTAATGTTAAAATTCCTTTGGGTATGATTATTAACACTATTTTCGCACTTGATAAGACTATTATGTTTCCAGAAAGTTTGACTATGCGGATTGTGTGGGGTGCTACTGACAGAACTGGTTATACGGTGACGAATGGTGCCGCTACTTGTCTTA
The DNA here is from genome assembly GCA_019918135.1 of Paulinella micropora. Taxonomy (NCBI): domain Eukaryota; phylum Cercozoa; class Imbricatea; order Euglyphida; family Paulinellidae; genus Paulinella; species Paulinella micropora. Next base: position 324,814 of record WBZZ01006183.1, read on the forward strand.
GCACTGCTTATCTTGCCGCAGGAAATGCTACCATGCCTATGGCTGTATCTGCTGATGTCACCAATCTTGCCTTGTTTCTTGCTGTTGAAACGAACCCTGATGTCATTCAATCAATCCAGCAGAAGATTGCTAGCCCCGAAGGCATGAACTTCAATATTGATTATCCCTATGTTTATAAGAATATTACACAAGCAAGCACAAGCCAAAACATTATTATGCGATTTGACAGAGGGCATGGTCGCCGTTTGAAGAAGATTTATCACTCTGTTTTTAACACAGAAGAAAGAAAGAACACAGCCTATGACAACGATAATCGTGGCGCCGCTAAGGTTGTCAATTTCTACACTACTCTGGATGGTTCCCGCCAGCAAGAATTCAACATTGACACAGCGAGCGAAGAAGACTATATGTACTTGAAGCCAAAGGTTGAGGGTTCGGCCTTGTTGAATAACGATGTGTATAAATACAATTGGTTCTGGGTTGATGCTTGGGATAATACCCGCCCGCTATGGAGCAAAGACCAGAATGAAATCAGCGGTTTAAGTCTTGATACTGAGCGACGATGGGAGTTTATTGCGACCACCGCGAATGCCGCCTACAACCACTACACCGTGGCCATTACTCAGCGGGAGGTACAGGTTAAGGCCAATATGATTACGATTTCATAGATATTTGAAAATCCACACTCTCATTCGTTTCACTCATTCTCGTGTGTTTTTCAAACATCGATATTTAATAAAATATTTTTTTTTAATGTTAATAATATAAGCATTTCGAGAATAAACGAAAGTGCGAAGCACGAAGTGAAATTCTCAAAATGCATCAGAGAAACTTAATCGCACAAAATCCAGATGGAGAATTTATAAATGTCAGTGTTGGATATGATGGAAATCTTGAAACTAATAATTCAAAAACCGCTTTTGGTGAAGCAACTAGCGCGCAATTAACACCAGTATTACAAGAAATCTTTCCATATACCATTAATACTAGGATATGGACAAAAACAGAAACAAAATCGTCTGTGTCATTCTTGAATAATATGGCTGAATTGAAAACAACTGCTAATGCTACGGCAGATGCTGGATTAGTAAGTAAAAGGAGAATAAAATATAGAACTGGAATGGGTGTCCTTGCCCGCTTTACTGCTATATGGACAACGGATGATACAAAAGATTATTATTCATTTATAGGAATAGGAAATGACCTTAACGATGGATTTTATTTTTACAAAAATCAAGCAGGAATGAATATCGCTGTTCGGGAAATGGTGTAGATTATATTGACCAAGTAGATTGGGACGACCCTTGCGATGGGAATTTTGCTATGCCGAACTTAGACTGGAGCAAACGAAATGTATTTCAAATTCAATTTCAATATTTAGGTTTTGGTGCTATTAAGTTTTACATTGAAAATCCCATAACAGGATTATTTCAATTAGTTCATATGATTGAGTATGCGAATGCTAATACTGGTGTAAGCCTGCGAAATACAACATTACCTTTTACGGCAGTCATGAGAAATGATGCAAAGACTGGAATACAAATTCTTAAAACAGCGAGTGCTAGTTTATTCATTGAGGGAACGAATACGATAAACACAAGTATAACAAACGAAGTGGAAGGAAGTAAAGCAGCAAACACCACTGAAAGTCCTATTATTAGTATAAGAAACAAAGCGGTATTTGATGCGGGAGGTGCTAATTTAGCAAATTATTCAAATGTTTATCCCACTTTGATAAGTATTACAAATGAAGATACTAAGTCAAATGTTGTTAGAATGGTATAAAATGGAACACTAACTGGAGCAGGTTTTGCTGATGTTGATTCTAAGTATTCAATTGTAGATACTGACACAAAGGCGAGTGCTATCGCAAACGGAACAACAATTTTTAAACTATATGTTAATTCTCAATCAACTCAACAAATCAATCTTAGAAGTTATGATATATACCTATCGCCGAGTGATGTATTAACTTTTACGCAGAAGTCTGTCTCTGCTGGTGGAGGAGGAAATGTCAATATTATCGCTAACTTCATAGAAGACCAATAGATATTTATGAGCATCGCTTTCATTCGCTACGCTCATTTTCGCTTGCTCATAAACATCGTTTAAAAGTGAAGTAAATAATAAAAAAAAATAAACGGGAGGCGATGTTCGTAAAACACACGGGAGCGGTAGCGGGAGTGTGGATTTACGAATATCAATTATAAATATTTTTTACCGCATCTTTGTTATTAAAATAAGGTTGTTGAATTAAATATTCAAGGTATGGTTTGTCAATCTTAGCGACATCTTCAATTTTCATTTTTTTATACTTACCATATTGAAGAAAAATGTCTGCTTCATTTTTTTCTATCTCTTCTCCTATGTTAGCCTTTATTTCAGTAATCCCCGTTTCTTTCAAATCGGCAGTCGTAAAAGGAGTGCTTTCTTCCTCCATCATTTTCGTCAATGTGTCTTCTAAGGGTATAACTACTTTAACATTATCATCCCTTGGTTTATATTGTTCATAAAAAGAAACAATGTCAGGCTTAGTCCATTTAATGGTCGGCATTTTGACATTGCCGCTGTCAAGGTTCCATTTTTCAATTTCATTCAAGTAGTCCTGCTTTGTGCTTAGGTCTGTCATTGATATATATACTACAAAATAATTTTTATTAAATGTATTTTTTTACTTCACTTTTAATGTCGGTAAATTTCTCAAACCACGGCTGTTTCATAACCCATTCAAGATATGGCTTATCAATAACCGCTACATCTTGAATTTTCTTACCTTTATACTTACCAAATGGAAAAGTATCGGTTGGCTTTCCTTCTCTACTTTTTTCAATTGCATTTATTTGGTCTTGAATTACCTTTTGGATATCTTTCAATGTGAAGGTTTCATTTTTGGTTTCAAGTGAAAGTTTCTCAAACTTCTCGCATAGTCTGGTGAGGGTGGACATTGGTATAGTATAGGGTATATATTTTATAGAAAAAATAAATAAATAAAAAAATTATGAAGTTTAACTCCATAACCCAAAAACCTATAATGTTTTTTGTTATACTAAATATCCTTAATATCCGAACGGGCGTGTTTCAATCGCATTATCTACAATTCCAATAACTTGTCGCTTCGTGTATGTATAACTAAATATTTTTTCTAAGTATTCGCTTGTTATCTTTTTCTTTTGTTTGTCTCTTGTTATCTTGCTGTTTTCTACAATCACAACCTTACCAGACTTCTCAATTCGCTTAGCAATACATTTTTCTTCATCTGTTTTCAATAGTTCAAGTAATTCGTTTTTTCCTTTCTCATACAATTTAGTGTTCTTTAGTCCCAAGCCACAACTGATAACACTTAACATGTTAGGTAGGTTTAATGCTTTGTTAGTCTCAGTTCATGCTGAAACCCTTTACTTTCATACAGGCCTGCCCATAATCCAATACATATCCATAACATTTTGGCCCGCCACCAACAAAGGTTTTTATTTTGGCTCCACCTAATTCATCAGTCCATTCACCTAATAATTCACCTGTTTTTTCTTCTACTTCTCCTTTTGTTAAGTCAGTAGTATATATTACACTATCGGTATCGTGGTATAATATTCTGTATCCTAATTTGTCCATCTTATCATAAAGCCTCATTCTAGCATGGCATGTAGTAAATAGAGCAATAACAATATTTGTTTTAATTGGGTCGCTCACAGCATCCTGTTTTAAGTCATAACTTGCTTCCACTACATCTTCATTAACTATATTAATATTAATGTTGTCAATTGTCTTATCGTTCATTAGTTTGTATAAATCATCTTTGTCTCTTATAAATTTAGTTTGTGTTTTATTTTGTTTTTCTCCAAATTTTCCCCATAAAGAGTTTAAGCACAACTTGGCAACAGCTCTTCTTCCAGAGTTCTTTTCTATTTTATCTTTATCCATTCTAACACCCATTTTAATTTCCATATTGTCAATGTAGCGATTTTTATCTTCATCTGTGATACATCCTTTTGGGTATCCTGTAGACTCTTGTTTTACCTTGATAAAGGTTTTAATGTATTCTTTGAATAAACTATCATTTTGTTCAACCCAGTTCCACACTTCATATACTTTCATTAATTTGTATCCGTTGTCAAGTGCCTTATAGATTTCTGGAGTAGCCCATGTTCCTGTTAATGCTCGCTCATTATCAGAGTGATTACATTGGCCGTGGTGTCCTGTCATCCCGCACTTATCGCATAGGTAATACATCATCTTACCTCTGTCTGCTTTTGGTAAGACTGGATGAATTAAGCCCTTAGGAGGTAGCATTTTTGCTTTTACAATTCCGAAATAGACTTTATTAATAATATTAATTGCTACTTGTTTTCTTTCTGTCTCATTCTTTGGATGTATGATTTCATGGTGCCCTGTCGGATAAGGGTCATAATACATAACAGCGGGATACAATCCAGAGACATCAATGTAATTAGCATATTCACTTTCATGTCTTGATTTCCAGTATAATGTGAGAGCATTAGTTCTGCCTCCAAACATTGCTTCTCTCGGACTTAATCGTTCTTGCTCCATAATTTGTTCATTTGTATCTTCTGCCAATACTTGACTTGTTCTAGATAGTCTCCATTCGCATTCCCAAATAGTAATGACTTTGGATACTCCGTAGAGTTTGCTCAATAAAACTTCTCTTGACTTTGTATTTTTATATAGTTCTCCCATAGTCTTATTTTTCTTAATATTCATTGTATTGCTGTTATAGCACTTCTGGCATCCGTGCCAATGACATCCATAAAACTCATAAGCAACTTTGTTCTTTTCGTCCCATCCATCTACGTATACATTGGACTGCTTTGAGTTAAGGTAAAACATTTTTTCACCTCCATTGAAGGCATGTTTAATGTCAGTATTGTCTAATCTACTACGATATGCTAACCATTCAACACATGCCCGTGAGGTCATCTGTTTTGCTTTTCATTCTTCAATACAGCAATTGATTTCTCAGGCATAAATTTACCACGATATAATGCCATCACACAACTCGCAATTGTTGTATATCTAAAAGGGTCAATACCGAATTCTAGAAACGAGTTTCTAAACATCATACAGCCTCGTCTCAATATATCAACATCGGAATGGCAATACTCAGCAATTTCTTTTTTCATATCAAAGTGGCGATTGACTTGCTCATCATACCATTTTAAGAATTCTTCTCTTTTATCTACTTTCATTGTGTTGTATCCGTAATGTTTCTTATGTGGCATTACACCTACATAATTTTGATTTTTTGAAGTATTGAAGAAATGTGGAAAGTAGCCTTTTTAAGTTCATTCAATCCAAATGTCTTCGGAAAATCAGCCAATGGCATCGGAAGAAAACTTAGACTATCAATAAATCTAAATTTCTTATGTATCATCATCATAATTTTACCACCTTGATAAATGACAAATGGTGCATGTCCATTATCAACTAACCACTTGAGAATAAACTGACAATCGTAGCCTCTGGCGTTATGTGCTATGAATGTATAGTCATTATGCTTGATATCAAATATCCACTTACAGAAGTCATCAATATTCTTGTGAATTATTGGTGTGCTGTCGTTGAAATACTGGCTTTCAGTATGATTAACGATATGTTCACCTGTGTCTTGTGTTGCCTCAAAATCAAAGAATACATATTTTTCTGTTGGCGGTAGGATTGCTTTTTGAGATATTTCGCATTTGTGTTCTAGTGGTTGTATTTCTTTACAATTACGACACTTCGCATATCCGCATTTATGTCCATCTTTAGTTTTATAATTTGTTCCGCATTCCTTACATTTTGCTTTTTCATCGCACATATTAGAAATGTTCTTATTCTCCAAAGCATCCTTTTTATGGTTGATATAACATTGCTTGTTAGGAAAGTTTCTACAACATTCTTTACATTCAATCCACTGAGATTTATCTTTTATACCTTGACAGCCAGATACTCCGCATATATTACATACAAATTCGCACGAGTGTGTGTTCATATATCCTCTTAGGCATAACTCACAGAAGTTCTTTTTACTTAGCATAGACTTCATGTTAGTTATAGCATCGTAATGTCCTTCTGTTTTGAGAATATAAAGATTAGTAAGCCGTTCGCCGCTGGCATCAAGTAGATCTGTTTTATAAACGATTTTGTCAGGGAATTCAACAATAACCAAATTATAGTTAATGTAATTAGCAAATATATTAATCTCTGGAATACCACAGACATTTTCAATAACATTTGCTTTCACATGTAGTTCTCTTGCCAATTCTTCTTGTATCTTTCTTCCTTTCATAATCTGTGAATATTTTTCATTATTTTCTTTTTTTGCTCTGACTACAACAATTGCCCTTGCTAAGCATATGTTATCTGTGTTGTTGATTTGGATAACCCCTCTTTTCTTATAGATATCTAATTTGTTAATAACTTGTAGCCTTGTTCCTCCTGTAGGCATCTTAACAGATTTTAATACAAACTTTAAATTATCCATATTTGCTCCTTTTTCATCAGTATAAAGGCTTTCATTACTTTGAAATATATTAGATAATCTTTCTAATACATCTTCAACAGAGATTTTGTTTATAGTTTTCATACCTGTTGATACGGCTCCATAATGCCCGTTTATAAATTCAATACTTAAACTGACTTTATTTGGTGGATGTCTTTGAATAAAATCTTTTAGAATAATTCCAATAAAATTTATTACATCTCTAATAGTAAATGAATGAAGGTTTCCAGTAATCCTCACTTTATACTGGCTCTCATTAATTCCGAGTTTGTGTTCTTCGCTATTGTCCCGCAATATATTGTAATTACCATATCGCATCAAGTCTCTGACATTCTCCTGTCTGATACTTTGAGAAATTTCAATAGGCAATGGAGGAGCAATAGGAATATTTTGTTGTTGGAAGTACGAAACACCTCTTACTCGGTTTAAGTAATTTTGGGCTGTTGGCGTATCAATCCGTATATACCTATTACTTGGTTGAATAAACAGCGCATCATGTCCCCTAACATGTTTAATTTCATAATTTATCTTATATTCCCTTAGTTTGTCTAGCCGATAGACAACACCTTTGTAGTCGTGTGTGTCCATAACTATATACCAAGAAATATAAAAATTTGAAAATTAAATATTTATGTGTCCTTAATGTATCCTTTTAATATAATGTGTCCTTATCCTTAAATGAAATTAAAATTTTTTTGATAACATTAAAAAAATTATATCGCTGGGTGCTTATTTTTACTTCATTCTGTATGAGATATAAGAAGCATTGTATGAACTAGTATCAAGACGCTGATTATATCCGCTACCGCAATGACAATTACTTTCCATATATCCGCACATATTACAGCGGTCTCGCACATGTGCGAGTGCCCCGCTGGCGGGGCTCGCATCATCGTTGTTTGTAATTGGCTGTGATATTTTCTTTGGATTTTTATATTGTTCATATTTTGGAATAATTATCTCATTGTGATATTTGTTTGCTAGTTCCATTGCTTGCTCAAATGTTCGTTTCTTACCAATACAGAAACTTTTACATTTACTTTTTTTGCCTTCATACCATTGTACTCTTACCATAGGTCTCTTTAGGTTCTTTTTAACCATAACACATCCCCTAGACATTGAAAATTGTTCGGTGTCCATTTGTTTTATATTTAAGTGTCCTTATCCTTAAATGAAATTATAACACATAGATAACCTGAATACCGCCACTGGTGCCACCAGAGAGATATTCTAGAAAATTCTATTTCCGTGAATATGTCTTTGCGTCAGTGCGTCAAAATCCTGTCTGGCTGACTTTACGCTAAAATCAGAAAATCAGAATTCTGTCTGGACAACTTTTGGAAAAGCAGAAAAGTCCAAAAGACTTCTTGTATTAATCAAAAAAAATTTGGAGACATTGTCTTATAGTGGAATTTTGTTTTGGACTCCAAACAAAGACACTATATAAAAAATCAAACTTTCAATAGGAGAGGTTATTTTCAACGATTTGAAATATTTTATTTTTTAATGTCGCGACTTTGCGATTAATAGGAGAGCGAATTTAGCCGTTATCTCTCTTCCTAACCCCCCATGTCTCCAAAAAGTGTCTTATAGTGGCACCTATACTACTAGTGTGTGTATGCTTGTTTGTGTGTTTGAACTTTTCAGACTGTTACGTCTCCTGCCGGCTACGCAAAAGCTGCGGGCGGAACTGGTGGACTAAATCCAAACGGAGGCAACAATACAAGCCAGAAAATCGGAGGTACGGGTTTCAAGGAAGCCCCAACCTCGTGGAATGGCACACAGGGTGCCCGAGCCAACGCCCCTCCCTTCATCACGTAAGCACAAAGAGAAGAGGAGAGAGAGAGAGAGAGAGAGAGAGAGAGAGAGAGAGAGAGAGGTAGAGAGGTAGATAGAGAGAAGAGAGAGGAGAAAGAGGGAAAGAGATGAGAGGAGAAAGGAAGATGCAGTGGGCTGTATCTTGGCAACAGGATCCTTATCCTAGCTCGCTGGTGGCTGCTTTCCTGTATCTTCATTTTCTCTAGGTCTCTTCGTCTTCCCCTTCGTCTCCCCCACCCCGTCCGTACCCTCCTCTGCTAGACAGAACTGGAAATGTACTATATCCTTTCTGCCGTATGTGCCTGCATGCTGCCACTGCGCGGATCTATACCCTTGATGTCTCCTGGCTGCTGGATTGCATAGTTTCCTGGTTGGCTGCACCCAGGTTCTTCCGGACCCATGAATTTCATAGCGTCAATCACTTCTTGCATGACAGGAACCTTGTGGTAGTTCTGAAAGGCGAGAGGGCCGCCGTGCTTATCTCTTAAATCCTTCAGACATTGCTGATACGCAACCGACGTTTCGATGAAGTAGTTGGTCTGATCGTACGCTATCAATGTGTTCGGAATCGGCTGAGAATCCGCAGCCATTGTACCATATGCTGACGTCGCCTGGCAGCAGCCACATGCAGCCAAACCAACGTCGCTGAACACCCTTAGCGATCCCGCCTGCCTTTCCTGCCCCGCCGGTAATGCCCAAGAAGGTATACGACCCTACACAAGCACTACAGGCAGATCGCATTGTCGATACGTAGCAACCGACAATGTATACAACACAGTCTCTAAACATCTCAGCTTAGCAGCGTTCATCTTTACTATGCAATATGGAGCATCGAAATCAATTTCAGATATGGAAACAAACTCCAAAACCAGCTGACTATGATGTGTTACGTTTGTTAATGCGCTCACGTACGATTTGCAATTAATCGACAGTGATTGCCATGCAGCAGGATATGCTGTCGGCAACCCCTCGACGTAGTCCACAACGAGAGCGCACCAGGCACGAGGATGCTTAATGAATCTTTTAACCTTGTACGATCTATCCCCTGCCTCAAAAGCCTTGTCTGATCTCCTCCACCGTTTCCCGTTCACTGAATCTGATGTTAGATACGTCACGAAGGGCATGCATGTGCCAAATCTGCACGACCATCACACATGTTACACATTCTTGATCGGCGCAGATAAAGAAAACTGTGATACCCGAGAACAATCCTGTATGAATCGCGTACTCGGACGAACGCGCTCTTCTCCAAGTCTTCTGCATCCTGATTCTTAGCAGTGTCCACAACGGCCTCCTTAAACAGTGTGTTCTTTTGCCTGCAGTGTAAAGCTCCTGTGAACACAATATGCACTAGTTGGATCCACAGACAAGGGAGCTCGCTTACCCAAAGCGAAGGCAATGCACTCTTCAATAGATTAACAACAAATATATTGTAAGCCTTTGCGTTGGGTCGATCTCCGTGCTTACTGAACCTCCACAGGAGCCTAAAATCAACAGCATACAATTACACATATGCTTGTGCATCTAACTAACAAAGCACGTTACCCCTTTTGCGACCCTAACACCAGCGGCACCCGCCTCGATTGCTTCAGGTACACAATGTCAGGCTCACCAGGAACCTTTTGACGTGCGATGGCTTCCGACACTCTCCCTTTCGTGTGTGCTTTAAAGTCAGTCTGAACGGTAGACACAAACTCCGATCCTCCCCTTCCTTCCACGAAAGGCGATGCGGTACTGGCAAGCAAACCACCGGTAAGGGCGATGCTTCCCAATGTGAAGGTTTGCTCATCCTGTTGCTGCCATGCATATGGATTCTCCGCCGTCCTGGACATTGTATGTCGTGTCCGGCGAGGTCCATCTGTTACATCCTCAACCTCATTAACCTTGTTGGGCACTGGGAGGTACAAATTAGCACCTAAATATAGACCTACCTACACAACACAACACAACACAGATACAAATTAGCAGGCAACACAGATTACACAACAGTTACACGCGCAAGATTACAAGCAATCAGAAGTTGCTTAATCATCTGAAACCAGAACTACCGCACCAAACTAGTCAGCCTATGAGAGACGACCTTTTGCCATCCGCGTGCCAGAGCTGCCAGGTGGCTGAAACGAACTCATACGAATGCTGCTTGGCTCACTTATAGTTCGGCCGCCAAATTTGATGCGGAGGTGGGCCGTCCAAGGGCGCGTCTGGGTCAGGCCAGTTGCTCAGAATTTGGATCAGGGCCAGAGAAACCTTGAACCCTGCGGGTACCGTAGCATACTCTCCTATCCTCGCTGCCAGGAACTGGCCCATCGCCACGAGTCTCCGCTGGAGTTCAATGGACGCCTCATTCTGAAACTGGGGTACCGGGCCTTGCTTGCAGACGCCGTCGACGCCGTAAACATCTATCGTCCACTGGTTGGCTGTGGATCCCACTACTGGCTCTCTTATCTTTCCCGGCCCCTGATGAATCATTGCGGCGGCTGTCTTCTGCAGCCCATGCAAATTTTCCTCGGTACCCAAGTCACCTGGGAACATTCTGTAGCCATGATGATATAGTTGGAAGCCCTGTGTTTCCACACCTGATACAAACGCTTGCAGGTCATAGACAGGCTGCCACTGCAATATCGAACATCGGGCATCATTCCATGCAATCTTCTGCTTGATCGCATTGGACAGGCTGTGCTTATACCGGACAGGAACAACCGTTGTTTCACGATAGGCAACGTAATTGCCTTCATGCTTGGCATCTAGCTCCTTCCTGGTCGCACACACCGCCTTTGCCACTTTCAAACGAATGCCCTGAAAGTTTCGCTTCCAGCACGGTTCTTCAAAGAGTACCTGAGGGGGAGGTGAGAGAGAGACAGGGGGGGGGGGGGGGAGAGAGGAGAGAGAGAGAGAAAGAGAGAGAGAGAGCGAGATGAAGAAGAAGAAGAAGAAGAAGAAGAAGAAGAAGAAGAAGAAGAAGAAGAAGAAGAAGAAGAAGAAGAAGAAGAAGAAGAAGAAGAAGAAGAAGAAGAAGAAGAAGAAGAAAGAAAGAAAGAAAGAAAGAAAGAAAGAAAGAAAGAAAGAAAGAAAGAAAGAAAGAAAGAAAGAACGAGAGAGAGAGAGAGAAAGAGAGAGATAGAGAGAGAGGAGAGAGAGAGAGATAGAGAAAGGGAGAGAGAGAGAGAGAAACCTGATGGTGCACATTGCCATCCTTGTCGTATCGCCTCTTGCAAAGCATGGCTGCCAGGCAGCGTAGAAGATCTGACGGCAAGGAACAGTCAGGCTGCGAATGCGATAGAATCCATGGGTACCTAGCGCGGAACCATGAAGCACTTGACACACAGTGATGATATCTACAATGAGCAACCGTTGTTGCTTGGAGTGAGGTGCTACAAGTGATATTTTATAGGATTTCATGCAAAATTTTTATGAAATTCTCATGAATTTTCCTATAAATCATTTATTTTATAATTCTAATCAAAGAAGCAAGTGTGTATCAGTCCTGCACGCAACTTGATATGCTTAGAATTATTACATGCATGTTTGATTAGAAATTTCACTGAACATTTCATAGACGACATAATAGAAATTAACAAATTTTATGAGTTTTTGTGAGATATTTTCCCAGACAAAATATATCATGAAGATTAAAGTTCAGCCATAAAAAGATGTTGTAAATGTGTTATATTGAGACATATCATATGTTACAGAAAGTGCCATTATTATGTTTAGAAAAATAAAAATTTGATTTTTTCGAACTTGTGGAAAATGTCAAATTTTTAACTTTTTTTTCAATCATAAACTTCACAGATATTTCAGAAATAAGTATTCTAACTTAGGCACATTATTCTAGGGAACCATTTTATTATATGAGAGTTATGTAATTGTCTGACTGTTTATGATGAATCTGTATTTTTTTATTTTTCACTTTTTAGTTGTGGGTTGGGCTCAAAAAATAAAAAAATTCTCTTTGGTGAAATAAATGTTTGCATAATCACTAGGTACTACTACTACTACTACTACTACTACTACTACTACAACTACTACTACTACTACTACTACTACTACTGCTGCTGCTGCTATTACTGCTACTACTACTACTACTACTACTTACTACTACTACTATTACTACTGCTATTACTACTACTTCTGCTACTTCTGCTACTACTACTACTACTACTACTACTACTAAAGAAAAACAGCCCAAAAAAAAAGAACAAAAAAAGAAAAAGAAAAGAAAGGAAAAAAAAGAAAAAAAATAGAAAAAAAAGAAAAGAAAAGAAAAGAAAAAAGAAAAGAAAAGAAGAGAAAAAAAAGAAAAGAAAAAGAAAAGAAAAGGAAAAAAAGAAAATGAAAAAAAAAGAAAGGAAAAGAAAAAAAGAAAAGAAAAAAGAAAAGAAAAAAAAAGAAAATGAAAAAGAAAAGAAAAAGAAAAGAAAAGAAAAGAAAAGAAAGAAAAAGAAAGGAAAAAAGAAAAGAAAAGAAAAGAAAAAAGAAAAAAATCATAATCTATGTATGTACATTGGTAGATATTGTGCACTCGGTGCGTATGTAGGTGGAACTTGTGCACCCGGACCGGTGGCAGGACTTCCTCTCTACCGTTAGTCGCAAGCTGGACTACGTTGGAGAAGGCTACATTGCTGCTCGGGAAGCAGGATGCTGTTCCTCGCACTATGGCGCTACCAGAGATCAAGGTGGGAGGAGTCCCGTGCACCCCTGGTAAGTGGGGTGGTTGTTGTCAGTTGTCTGTACTCTAGCCAGCAGCGCCAGCCCCCCCCCATCTTCAGCAAAGCCTCGCGGACAAGGCGCGCTACACGACTGAAATCGCGGACTAGAAAGCCCCACTCTGTCTGTATTTAATCTCACTATGTTCGTGTTCGCTAAGTCTAAGTTAAGTATATTTAGTCTATCAACTGCCAGCACATTAAGGCCTAAGAGCGATTTATATTGACTCATTGTATATATTTTGGATAATAATTAATCAGATTAAAAATTACTTTTGGTTAAATATACAACCGAGAATGCAGAGAGATATTAGAGAGATTGCAATAAAGAACCTTGAAAAAGCGACAGTAACGAAGAAACAAATATGTGAGGCAGAGAAAGATTGAGAGGGCTCAGGAATTACTAGCGGTGTAGGCATCACCCCCCGGATAGCCGGTAAAAAGTACTCTTTTTCTGGTGTCAGGTGCACCTAGTTTTTTCCCATTATTTTCAATATCGTTTGGCCGGATTTGACCTAATGCCATTTTAACCTTGGTCTGTTGCCGTTTTCTTTTCGGCTTCACTGAGCTAATATAACGAGACATCATTCTCTTTCGGGGATTTGTGTCTGGTTGTATTACCGACTTTTTATTGAGCTATCTTCGGGGATTGTAACATTGGAGTCACCAGCACAAGGCTGATTTCTTTTCTGGCTTGTTTTTGGAACAGCAGAAAGAAAAATTGGACAGACCTATCTCTTCTGAGTAGGTGTTCCAAAAAACAAATACTCCAGCACATCCCCACACAGCTCTTTTTGCAAAACTAGACGTCTAGGCGTTTGTGAGTAGGTGTCTCAGTACCCTCTCCACAGCCTGTATCTGTGTCCTCACAAGGAAGCCAGACACCAGACCTCGTAGCTGTTCTTTTGTTCTCTCTTGAGACAGAGACAGAGTAGGTCAACAGACGTACAAACAAACACTCACAGATACAAACAAACTTGAAGGACACGAGCGTAGTACTCTACCTGTAATGCCCCCAACGATAGCTCGTAAAAAGTAGGTAATACAACCAAACACAGTCCTCAAGAATGAGAATGATGTCTCGTTGTATTAGCTCAGTGAAGCCAAAAAGGAAAACGGCAACAGACCAGGAATAAAATTGCATCAGGTCCAATCCGGACAAATAATACTGAAAAACAAGCTGGTGCACCTGTCACCAGGAAAAGGTATTTTTTACCTGCTATCCGGGGGGTGATGCCTACAGTACCCCCTCCCGATTTTATGACGGAAATAGCATTTTCGTCATACATCTGATTTCTTTCTGCAAATAGTATGCGCTATGGAGTCATGCCACACA
>WBZZ01006184.1:0-7500 GCA_019918135.1 Paulinella micropora
TTGATCTTATCCGGTGAGCACGCTTTGTGATTCTGGAGATTTTCCTGGCAGAGCTCCACTTCCTTCTCGGTGTAATCATAGTCCAGCGGGCCCGTCTCAGTCCGGATCTCCTCGGCTTGCGCCATGGCCTCGAATTGGTCGCGCAGGTTGTCGTTATACTGGAAGGTTTCGCGGGCCTTCCGCTCGGGCTCAATCCGCGCTGCTTCCTCATCAGAAACCGACTTCCTCTACACATGCATCCTCCAAAAACTGGTTTTCTTTGGGGACCACCATACGTCGGCGGTATTCTTCCCATTCTTGTAGTTTTCCCGGAGTGTGCATGCCAGAGTGCCATCGGGCTTCCGAACAGGAAGCAGAAGCGTTCGACCGCCGAACCCCGCCCAAACGCTTTGACAGCTTCCAGTACGTGGCCATGGTAGCGCTCCTGAAGTTGGCAGCGGTGTCATTCTGGACCCGCTTCCACGCTTGCTCCTTCTTCTCCTTGCATAACCTTCTGACCGCCTTCCTCGCTTCTTTATATCTTTGCCAGGCCTCTCGGTTGGCCTCATTCCTTCGCCAGAGGCCGTATGCCTCTCTCCGTCGCGCAATCGCTTCCCTAAGACTCTCATCAAACCATGCATTAGTAAACCCTGGCCTAATCACCCGAACTCCCAAGACCTTCACGGCTGCGCCCGTGAAAGCTCGGACCACTAAGCTAGCGACCCTATCTACCTCCTGCTGAAGCTCATCCGGGTCCTCCACTGCTGATAGATCTGGGAGGCCATCTGGCAACAGCCCCGATATACCAGCTGCAAAGGTCTCGTCGTACTTCAACCTAAGCTTAGACAGCTCACTCTCCTTACCCTCAACTACCCTGCCTATCAAGCGCTCTGCCTTGAATGCTTTGTACCTCTTTATCTGCTTTTTGGGGGGTGGCTGTCCCCCCCAGACCAGTTCCGCCCACACAGCTTTGTGGTCGGTATCAAGGTCTACCTCGTCGACGCCGAAGCTTGCCTCCTCCGCCAGCTCGGAAGAGACGCAGATGTAATCCAGTAGATGCCTTCGTCCACCTACATTTTCCTGCCTAGACCACCAATATTTGTCCCCCCGTGGTTGCGAAAACCCACTGAGATTGCGCAACCCCGTGGCAACAAGCATCGCAGCCAGCAACTCACCATTCTCACTCCTAACCCCTCTACCCCTCCCATCTATCTCGCCAAAGAGGCCCACCACTCCCTCCTCCCGCGCTATTCTGGCGGGCCCCAGCTTAGCATTAGCATCACCAACCGTAACCACATGACCTTTGGTGGCGAAGTAGGAGACGGCCGCCTGCCACGCCTCATAGGCTGCAATAGATTCCTCTCGTTGATTTTCTTGGGGGAAGTAGCCGTTGCCGACGAACACATCCGACGCCGTCGCGCTCCCAGACGACAGCCTCACCCACAATTGCTGTGGGTGTGGAACAGGCGCCTGTACAATGGTAGCGCACGGTGCCAGATAGTTGGCCACCAACGTCAAGACCCCCCCCAAGAGACGCGAGCCCGCACCAGTTGCAGCCGCTTTGCCGAGGACTGCGAAGCCGTCGACTTGGAGCTTCTCTACCTTCTGCGACGATAGGTTGTGCTCCTGGACTCCGACGATCACCCAGCCTCGCTCCTTGTAGTGCTCCGGCCATTCCCCAAAGCCTGGGCTATC
The DNA here is from genome assembly GCA_019918135.1 of Paulinella micropora. Taxonomy (NCBI): domain Eukaryota; phylum Cercozoa; class Imbricatea; order Euglyphida; family Paulinellidae; genus Paulinella; species Paulinella micropora. The sequence goes on from WBZZ01006184.1 coordinate 1,675, forward strand.
CGCACCCACTTTGCCTTGCCAATTATGTGAGGCCACCCTCAGTGGGAAGCCTTTCACAAATTGGGAAGAACGAAGCTGATGCCGATGCCTGCGCTTCGGTTGAGCCCGCCTGGAGCCCTCCGCCACCCTCCACGGCCCATCCTGCACCCTCCGCCCCAGCTCCTCCAGCTCCCGCATCCCGCCCCACTCCGCCAAGGGAGATTCACCGCTTGAGGCTTCGCCCTGGGGCTCGTCGACTTCCACGTCGAGCACCCAGTAGCCAAATCCCTGCTTGCGAAGCTCCCTCTGCATCTCTACATACTGGGCACCTCCCCGTGCAGCCCGCTGCTTCTCTCTTTCCCGGAAAGTCCTACCCGTCGCAACGTGAACCTTTCCCGTGAAGAACTTACGCTCCCGCAGCAGCCGCACCATCTTCTCCGCCTCCTCACAAGACGCACATTTAATCCGCAAATGTCGCCCACTACCTCTGCCCGCGAATTCCACCTCGACTTCCCCGAGACCGAGAATTCGGAGCTCTCGCGCCATGACCACTGTCTGAGAGACATGCGATAGCCCCCATACTATGCAACATCTCTTATCCAGCTCATTTCGTACCTTCCTCCGCCACCTCCTCGGTGGCGGTACCGCTTGCCACACGCCGTGACCAGACCTTTCCGGACGTGACTTCTCTTCCGAGGTTGGGGAGGGTGATCGAGATGCAGCAGGATTGCTGGCTCTACGTGATTCAGGTTGCCCGTCAGGTACGCGAGCACTCGACCACCCCACCCCGGCCGAGTAGCCATCGCCACCCGCAGGCGCACTCCCACGGGGAACGTCTAAACCTGAAGGATTACCGCCTTGACCCATAGGGCCAGCACTAGCGGCCGCGCTCTTCGCATAAGAACCTGACATAAGTGGTATGGGACCCCGGTGCCGCATTGATCGAGTTGTAAACTCGATAAATGAGGACCCAGGTGGGGTTATTTAAAGCTCAACCCTTAAAAAGCATACGTGTATGTATGTATAGGAATACACACAAACACTCACCTGCATCCGTAACCAGGCACGAGGCAGACCCGCTGTGCATCATCGAGGTAGGTGTCGTGGCAAACCACCCTGCGTCCGATAAACGCTGCAAGTGAGTCATCTACCGAGAGCACAGAGTGACAGGCCCGTGCACGTATACCCACCACCCCATAACCCTCCGCCAGAGCAACCCCATGGCATCCGCAGGATGAGCACGAAGAGTGCTGAGAGAGAGGGTGAGCCAGGAGCCCCGCTCCGGTCCGTCGTTACTTAGGTCATTTAGTCGTTTCAAGGCTTGTGGTAAGGTGTAGGGCCTCTCGCCTTCGTACAAACTCCGACCGACAGTAGTTTGGTTGACCATCCTTCGCGGTGACCCTCTGAACACAACCCCCTCCCCCAGTGCCCACCCCTTGTAATTCCAGAGGCCACCCCGAGCCAAGAGCCATGAGTATGATAGCAACTCACATGAGTTACTCTCAGTAATTGGGACCCGTCTCATAAATCAATGGAACGCTTATCGTGCGCCCCTCATAGGCTCAGCCCGCCCATGTGAAAGCTAGGCCTCGCCCAAAGCAAAGCAAAGCAAAGCAACAACAACAAAAAAAAAAAAAAAAAAAAAAAAAAAAAAAAAAAAAAAAGAAAGAAAAAAAAAAAAAAAAAAAAAAGAGAGAGAGAGAGAGAGAGAGAGAGAGAGAGAGAGAGAGAGAGAGCGAAAGCGAGGCCGCCGTGGCTCGCCCGCAATCCAGCTGGGTGCACCTCGTCACAACCACTCATCGGCGTGAGCTCATAGCTGTGTGCGACATAGGTACAAGAGCAAGAGGAGAAACAGTGTGCCAGCGTGGATGTGTGGGTGAGGCAGTGCGGTGAGGCAAAGCAGCGATGCCAGTCGAATCCCTGGAGACGGAACCTAGCATCAAAAACATCGTATAAGTCTACCCCAGGCCTCCATCCACCGAGTGGTGAGCTCGATAAAAGAAGACCCGAGTGGGGTTATTTAAAGCTCAACCCTTAAAAAAGCATAAACATGTACGCCGCCAGGAACCCAACAACAATAACATAGCAGCCAGGAACCCAACAACAATAACATAGCAGCAGGAACCCAACAACAATAACATAGCAGCCAGGAACCCAACAACAATAACATAGCAGCCAGGAACCCAACAACAATAACATAGCTTCCGTAACCAGCCTTCAGGAACCCGCCTCAGTTACCCGCCCCCGTAACCAGGTCAGAGACGTGACGTACTATGCATCATTGAGGTGTCGTGGCAAGCCACCCTGCGTCCGATAGAAGCTACAAAAGAGTCATCTACCGAGAACACTAAGTGACAGGCCCGGTCACATGCACCCAACACGTCCCGACCCTCCGCCAGAGCATCCCCATGGCATCCGCAAAGTGAGCACGAGGGGTTCTGGGAGAGAGGGTGAGTCAGGAGCCCCGCGTCCAGGCAGTCGCTACTGTGGCAGTTGAGTGATTTCAAGGCTTGTGGAAATGTGTGGAGCCTGTCGCCTTCATTCCCACTCATACCGACAGTAGTTTAGTTAACCAACCTGTCCAGTGACCCACTGAGCCCAACCCCCTCCCCTCAGATAACCCCCACCCCCCGCACCCCGAGTGATACCAGAGGCCACCCCGAGCCAAGAGCCGTAAGCGTGGTGAGAGAGCTTCTCTCAGTAAAAGTTTCCGTCTCATGAATCAGTGGAGCACTGATTATGTACCCCTCATAACAAGCTGCCAACGGCCCCAACCCCGCCGTGTGGCGGTGACACCCAACCATGTATTGGTGCCCCCCAAAATAATAATAATAATAATAATAATAATAATAATAATAATAATAAATAATAATAACAATAATAATAATAATAATAATAATAATAATAATAATAATAATAATAATAATGATATGATAATAATAATAATAATGTATCTCCTGCCATTGCTGAGCCAAAAGGCCATGTGCATCCACTCCCCATTCCATAAGGAAAGTCTCCACACCAATCGGTGGAATAAAGGAAGTGACGGCATAGAACATTACTCTAGGAGCTTTATACAAATGAGCCCATTGAAAAGGACCAATAGCCTATGTACTCCCTAATAATAATAATAATAATAATAATAATAATAATAATAATAATAATAATAATAATAATAATAATAATAATAATAATAGTGCTTTATTATTATTATTATTATTATTATTATTATTATTATTATTATTATTATTATTATTATTATTATTATTATTATTATTATTATTATTATTATTATTATTATTATTATTATTATTATTATTATTACTATTATTATTATTATTTGGACACCGTGATAGCCCAGTGGTCAAGTTCTACCATCTGGGCACTGTCGCCAGTTCGATTCCCGTCGGTGCCACCAGTATTTTCATTGAACATACCGGTCCGTCTGGAAGTGTTGGAACTGCCCGTGCGGGGGTGTCATTAGAGCCTATCGTCAATTCTTCGTACTCCCCTCACGGGTGAGACGATGGAGGCGCATGTGCAGATTTGCATCAGCCATTGACAGAGAAGCACTATTATTATTATTATTATTATTATTATTATTATTATTATTATTATTATTATTATTATTATTATTATTATTATTACTACTACTACTACTACTACTACTACTACTATTATTATTATTATTATTATTATTACTATTATTAGTTTATTACTGTTATTATTATTGTTATTGTTATTATTACTGTTATTATTATTATTATTATTATTATTATTATTATTATTATTATTATTATTATTATTATTATTATTAGGGAGTACATAGGCCATCGGTCCTTTCCATGGGCTGATTGGTATAAAGCTCCTAGAGTAATGTTCTATGCCGTCACTTCCTTTATTCCACCGATTGGTGTGGAGACTTTCCTTATGGAATGGAGGACTGGATGCACATGGCCTTTTGGCTCAGCAATTGGCAGGAGATACACTATTATTATTATTATTATTATTTAGTAAATCTGCCTTGGAGTGTTGACTGTGACATATTTGAGGGAAATCCCGATGAAAAAACCTAGTCACACTTGCTAAACAGAGTTCCAGCCCAATGGCCTCAAGGCGTTAAACTGTGACGCCAACTCATAACCCTTTGGTGGTAGATGCTGGGGAGGAGGGTCGTTGCGCGCGTAAAAGATCTTAAACTCCGCATATGCTGGTTGATAGCCCAGGACCCAGCAGACACCAGATTGTTATGGGTGGGGTTTCGAGGCAGCTCTAGCAACCGCGCTTGGTGTATGCACTTGCACATTCGGTGACGTCTTGCAAGAGGTTGCTGGGACTGCGGAATAACCTCGGCTTAGTGCAGTCTTGCCCTCAGGAGCTCCATCGGTGGCCCCGATCATCAGGCGAGAGACTGACACGGGGGGGTGGAGGACCTCGAACAGGGTATTGGAGGCTTATGTCCGTTGAGGATATGCCGTTAGCTGCATCAGTACGCCTCAGATATAGTAAATCTGCCTTGGAGTGTTGACTGTGACATATTTGAGGGAAATCCCGATGAAAAAACCTAGTCACACTTGCTAAACAGAGTTCCAGCCCAATGGCCTCAAGGCGTTAAACTGTGACGCCAACTCATAACCCTTTGGTGGTAGATGCTGGGGAGGAGGGTCGTTGCGCACGTAAAAGATCTTAAACTCCGCATATGCTGGTTGATAGCCCAGGACCCAGCAGACACCAGATTGTTATGGGTGGGGTTTCGAGGCAGCTCTAGCAACCGCGCTTGGTGTATGCACTTGCACAGTCGGTGACGTCTTGCAAGAGGTTGCTGGGACTGCGGAATAACCTCGGCTTAGTGCAGTCTTGCCCTCAGGAGCTCCATCGGTGGCCCCGATCATCAGGCGAGAGACTGACACGGGGGGGTGGAGGACCTCGAACAAGGGTATTGGAGGCTTATGTCCGTTGAGGATATGCCATTAGCTGCATCAGTACGCCTCAGATATAGTATTATTATTATTATTATTATTATTATTATTATTATTATTATTATTATTATTATTATTATTATTATTATTATTATTATTATTATTATTATTATTATTATTATGGACACCGTGATAGCCCAGTGGTCAAGTTCTACCATCTGGGCCCTGTCGCCAGTTCGATTCCCGTCGGTGCCACCAGTATTTTCATTGAACATACCGATCCGTCTGGACCAGTATTTTCATTGAACATACCGGCCCGTCTGGAAGTGTTGGAACTGCCCTTGCGGGGGTGTCATTAGAGCTTTTCGTCAATTCTTCGTACTCCCCTCACGGGTGAGACGATGGAGGCGCATGTGCAGAAAATGCATCAGCCATTGACAGAGAAGCACTATTATTATTATTATTATTATTATTATTATTATTATTATTATTATTATTATTATTATTATTATTATTATTATTATTATTATTATTATTATTAGGGAGTACATAGGCTATTGGTCCTTTTCAATGGGCTCATTTGTATAAAGCTCCTAGAGTAATGTTCTATGCCGTCACTTCCTTTATTCCACCGATTGGTGTGGAGACTTTCCTTATGGAATGGGGAGTGGATGCACATGGCCTTTTGGCTCAGCAATGGCAGGAGATACATTATTATTATTATTATTATCATATCATTATTATTATTATTATTATTATTATTATTATTATTATCGCTGTTAGTGGACACCGTGATAGCCCAGTGGTCAAGTTCTACCATCTGGGCCCTGTCGCCAGTTCGATTCCCGTCGGTGCCACCAGTATTTTCATTGAACATACCGCTCCGTCTGGACCAGTATTTTCATTGAACATACCGGTCCGTCTGGAA
>WBZZ01006184.1:12500-28076 GCA_019918135.1 Paulinella micropora
CTTGACGTCCTGCTGAAGGGCCCACTTGTCCACAGTCGAACACCAACCCTCGAGGTCCTTCTCTGAGCTATTTAGGAGCTCCTGAAGCCCTTGTCGTAGATCCATTGAGTCCCTGATAGCGCCTTCGGCCTCCGCAGTCCAGTCGGATTTGACTTGAGATGCGATGGCAGGAAATCGCTTCTCCGGTAGAACACGCAGCCGTCCATAGAACTTCAGTTGCGCCGCCCGCCGCAAACGCTCCGCACTCAAAGAGCGCGCCAGAAAGAGTGTAATCCACTTGCTTGTCTTAGGGCTGATGCCGAGAATCATCCTCATGGGGCGCAGCATTGCTGCCTCCAGCTTGGTGAGCTGCGATACGGGGGCACGCCAGACATCGAAGGCGTACTTCAGCTTGGCCCCCACAAGTTGATTCCAGCACATGAGACGATACCTAGCTTGTATCTCACCTGCACACCACAAAGAGTACCAACCTGCGGTGGCGACTTCAGTGACACGCGTAGCCCGCAGGGCCTGCTCCTTCCACTTCAGGTCGTCGGTGATAACCACTCCCAGGTACTTGTACTGACTGGTGACACAAAGCTTCTGGCCGCGAAACCACACCACGGGCTCACCTCGCTCCCTGATACTTGGTCGTTTCGCCTTGCTCGACGTGTAAATGGGCATGATTTCCGTCTTGCCGGGCTTCAAGTTGACTTCCAGCCTGTAATCTTCCGCGAACTTGGCCACAACATTGACCATCTTCTGGAGCTCGGTGCGACTGTGAGCGATGAGGGCCACGTCGTCCGCGTATAGAAGTGCCTTGATGTCGTTCAGCCGCTTCACATCCGTGATCTTGAGGGCACTCGCCAGCCGATCACACAGCTCATCCCTAAAGACGTTGAAGAGTGTGGGAGAGAGAGGGGACCCCTGTTGGACGCCTACACCCTCCAGTACTTCGGGGGTGAGTGCTCCATCAACTAGCACTTGCGACGAAGTCTGCTCGTAGCACCTGCGTAGCGTGCGCCAGAACTTGCCCCTTACACCCAGCTTCCAGAGCCTCTCAAATAGACCATCTCTCCAAACAGACGGGAAAGCCTTGCGCAGATCGACGAACAGGACATACGACTCCCGCTTCTGCTGCTGACGCCCCTTCAACCTCTGCCAAAGGGTAAAGACCTGGTCCGTAGTGCGACGTCCCGGGCGGAAGCCTCCCTGCTCTGGACGTAGCTTATCCGGGCCATCCACGAAGAGCGTTAGACGAGTAGCTAATAAGGACAGATACAGCTTACCAAGGCAACTAATAATCGAGATATCCCTCCAGTTGTCAGGATCCGTAGGATCCCCACCCTTGGGGATATTGACGATGATTCCCTTGCCCCAAGCTTTTGGAGTCCTCTCGGCTTCTCGAATCCAGTTGAAGTACTGCGTTAAGTAGCCATTGATGTAGGCGCCGCCATACTTGAGCATCTCGTTCTTCACTTTGTCCTCGCCACAAGCTTTGTGGTTATTCAGGGCACGTTGCCTTGCAAGGACCTCCTCTTGCGTGAACGGCTTGTCCAGCTCTTCGCAAGTGTCTTCACCTACTTCGTGCTCCTTCATAGCCCGGGCCACCTCATCTCTGAAGCGATCGTTCCAGTGGAACTGCCGCTTAGCTTCGGCTTCCTCCCACTCCAGCGAGCCTGCTTCTGCACAGCACTCCACCACAACAGCCGCACTTGCCGGATTTTCCCGTGGCTTCACCGAATTTTTCCGAAATTCCTCCCACCGAGCGACCTTTTCCGGCAGCGTACACGCCAGTGAGCCATCCTCCCTTTGCACCGGCGCGGAGACCTTCGTTCTGCGTGCCCCGCCAAGCCGCTTCGCGAGTAGCCAAAAGCGCTTTGAGGATTGCTCGCGTTGACATTTGACCGCTTCTTCCTGCACTTGCTTGAAGGAGGCGGACTTCTCGGCCCGAGTTGCCTTCCGAATTTGCTTGCGGAGCCGTAGCCAATTCAGACGGGCTTCCGCATTCGATTCATCCCTCCTGTATGCTGCGTAGGCCTCCCGGCGCTGTTGAATGAGCTCCTTTAGCTCCCCGTCGAACCAATTGTTGGTGAAACGGGGTCGTATACATCTGGAGCCAAGGACCCGGTGCGCCTCCATTCGGAAGGACTGCGCCACTCGCTCGGTGACGTCATCTACCACCCGTTGGCTGTCGGCACCACCCGATAGGTCAAGCTCAGGCAGCTGATGCACTCCAAGCTTCTGTAGGCAATGCTGGAATACGTCATCGAACTTGTCGCGTAGATAATCCAGCGCTTGCTTCGCAGCGTGATCATTACCCGAGACACCAGCACCAATAAGCTTATCAACACGAAAGGACCTGTAAGGTTTCGCAGCCCGCTTTGGCCGGCGCTGGCCGCTCCACGTCAGTTCGGCCCATACTGCCTTGTGGTCCGTATCAAGATCATCTTCGCATACTCCGAACTTTGCTCCAGATGCCAAGCCAGGCGACGCGTAGATGTAATCGAGGAGGTGCTTGCCTGTGCCCATGCCGCGCTGCTCACGCCGGGACCACCAGTAGGACCCTTCCACTGGGCACGAGAAGCCGCTCAGATTTCGCAGGCCCGAAGCGACGAGGACAGCCGCGAGTCTCTTGCCGTTCTCCGAACGTACCGGTGCTCCCTTATCATCGACCTCCCCGTGCTGACCGACGATGCCCTCCTCTTTTCGGCTGCATGCCGGCCCGAGCTTCGCGTTGGCATCCGCCACCGTGACCACAAGACCTTTGGCTCCAAAAAAAGCTATAGCTGCCTGCCAGGCCGCATACGCCTCTGACGACTCTTCTTCCTGCGTTTCCTGGGGAAAGCCGTTGCCCACATAGATATCCTGAGCGCCGGTAACACCCGAGGCGATACGCAGCCACACTTGCTGCCGGTGGTCGACGGGGGCTGACACCAGGTTGCAATACGGACCAAGGAAGTTAGCCACCACGAATAGAACCCCACCCTTGCAGCGATTTTTCTCGCTGACCTCCGCAGGTTTTCCAAAAATCCGGAATCCATCCAGGCTGCATTTGGAAAGTTGCTTCTTGCCCATGCGGTGCTCCTGAGCCCCGATGACTAGCCAGCCCTCGTGCTTGTAGAATGATGCCCATTCCGCCGTGCCTACGTTGTCGTATCCCGTTTTACCCTGCCAGTTGTGACTCGCGACGAGTAGCTTGAAGCCGGTATCGAACTGCTTGGAGCGGTGCTTCTTGGCTCGTTTCCGGACCCGACGGCCGCGCTTGGCTTCCGCCCTCGTGCTGCCCCCCTCTGCAGGTGCTTGCGCAGGTTGATCCCCCACTGCACTGGCCGCCGAATGCAGGGGCACCACATGCACATCAGCACACTCAGACACACACTTAGGTGCATCGGCAGCCAATTCCGAAGACACCACCTGCACATCATCGACACATTCTTCATGCAGAGGCAAGACGCGATATCCCATCGCAGCTTCCTCCTTCCGGACCGCCCCTTCCCCACGCAGATGGATGCGAATAAGCCTTCGGACACGTTCCCTGTCCCTGAACCTGCGCCCAAGGGCCACATTGACCCCTCTGCCGAAGAATTTGAGATGTTTGAGTTGCTGCAATGCCGTCTGCCTGCTGTCATCGTCCTCGTAGACCAGCTCCAGGTGACGAAACATTTGCTGGCCTTGCCACTCCATTACCGGGACCACCAGACCAAGACCGCTCATTTTGGAGGCGATCTCCTGTAGATTGGCGCGTTCTGAGAGCCCCCAGACAATCAGATTACGCCCGTCCTTGTCGTACCGATCTACCCGCCGGTACCGTCGAGGCGGCGGTGCCATCTGCCATATAGCGCCGCTCGCCTTATGTTGAAGCGCCGACCCGTGTGCCAGGTTTGGGGAGGAAGGATGAGGCGCAGCTAAGATAGCCTCTCCACGTGGTTCAGGAATTCCGTCATATACGCGAGCCCTCATCCTCCCATCCTGGGACATCGGGCCAGAGCCCGTCAAAGAGGCATTCCCACGGGTATTGTCCAGGTCTTCGGCGATTCTACCTTGTCCCATAAGGGCCACAGTGGTAGCTCCGTGCTTCGCGTATTTGTAATCCATTGAGAGTAGTAGACGGCCAATGTCGCTGGCCATCACCGCCGCGCCTCTTTACGCCGAGGAAAGCGCCCGTCCATGCAAATAGCATCGGCGGTATCTGCAACACACACTACACGCATTTCCGCCGGTGTCACTGGACGCTGCCGCGTCGCTTCGTGCCCTTCGGCGCCCGCCAGCACCCCCAGCGTCGCCAGAACCTGCCTCACGCACTACACACACTCTCCATCGCATCGCCAACGCCTCTACTCTCATGCCTTATGGACTTTCAGCTGCTCCTAACAATACACATCATGAGGTACGGGTGTCCCCGAGTGGAGCCAGATCGGACGGCGTGCCGCTGAAACTCCTTCCCCCACGTGGGTATAGAAGGCGCGAACCTAGCGGTACCTATAGGGTCTTACAGACAAGTATAGTAATCCCAGCCGAAGCTGCTCAGTTAGAAATGCAACGGGGGAGGGTGTGAATGCATGGGGCAAGGCACGGCAACGCAGCAAGGCACTGGCAAGGCATTGGGACCGACTGAAGCCCCTCTCCAACGTGCGCGTCATCATGTATTCCAGTTAGGCAACCCCGAAGAAGCGAAGATAGGGAGGAGACAAAAGCCAGATAAGATGACGATAGGATTAACATGAAGCCGAAATGGAGCCGAGTTGGAACAGGTCAACTCGGCCCCATCTCGGCTCAATGTGAATCCTATCTTCAACCCATCTCGGTACTGTTTCCTCCGAATGCTCACCTCAACAAGATCACCAAACCGGAACTGGAAGCCCCCAGGCATTTACTCGGCAGGAAATTCGGCGAAAATGGGCTAACCAGGAAACCAGACCCAAACCAACAGCCAAGAAAAACGAGCAATCCAACAGACAACCCCACAACCTGCCTGGCCGAACCCCTACCGAGTAAATGCCCAGTTGAGAGTTGCGCATATCCCGGTGACCGCCCTCCCCAAGCGGTCACCTTCGTGGGGAGAGGCCCAACCACCTCCTCTTCCCATGGAGTGCCATCTTGTGCGCCCCTCCAGAATAATAATAATAATAATAATAATAATAATAATAATAATAATAATAATAATAATAATAATAATAATAATAATAATAATAGTAATAGTAATAATACTTTATCTGAGGCGTACTGATGCAGCTAATGGCATATCCTCAACGGACATAAGCCTCCAATACCCTTGTTCGAGGTCCTCCACCCCCCCGTGTCAGTCTCTCGCCTGATGATCGGGGCCACTGATGGAGTTCCTGAGGGCAAGACTGCACTAAGCCGAGGTTATTCCGCAGTCCCAGCAACCTCTTGCAAGACGTCACCGAATGTGCAAGTGCATACACCAAGCGCGGTTGCTAGAGCTGCCTCGAAACCCCACCCATAACAATATGGTGTCTGCTGGGTCCTGGGCTATCAACCAGCATATGCGGAGTTTAAGATCTTTTACGCGCGCAACGACCCTCCTCCCCAGCATCTACCACCAAAGGGTTATGAGTTGGCGTCACAGTTTAACGCCTTGAGGCCATTGGGCTGAATAATAATAATAATAATAATAATAATAATAATAATAATAATAATAATAATAATAATAATAATGATAATAATAATAATGATAATAATAATAATAATAATAATAATAATAATAATAATAATAATAATAATAATAATAATAATAATAATAATAATAATAATAATAGTGCTTCTCAGTCAATGGCGAATGCATTTCTGCACATGTGCCTCCATCGTCTCTCCCGCAATTGGAGTACGTAGATTTGACGATAGGCTCTACTGACACCCCCGCAAGGCAGCTCCAAGCCTTCCAGACAGACCACTACTTTCAAAGAAAATATCCTTTGAAAATACTGGCACCGACGGGAATCGAACTGGCGACAGGGCCCAGATGGTAGACCTTAACCACTGGGCTATCGTGGTGCCACTAATAATAATAATAATATATATTGATCTGTCATGGCTGAGCCCGAGGGCCATGCGCCTCCATCCCTCGACCCAACAGGGACTACAGTGAGTATGTTGGGGAGGGAAGAGTGACTCTAACCATCCTGCATAGAAGGCCCCAAAAGGAAGTACCTACTACCCGCACAGTGTCGGGTACCTTGCAGGAAATCAACTACAAATGATTGATCTTCCCCGCGTGAGAGCTCCACGAGACTGGGTAGGTCCCGCATGGAGGAACTCACAGGGGTAGCAGACATTTCATGCGGTCTGCCAGCGCATGAGGACGTTTTGTGGTAAGTGTCTGGGACGCATCAAAACCCGTCACCACAGCTAGATCGCGGAATGTAAATACCCCTTTGATCCCGCGTGGTGTATGTCTTATAAAAAACAACACAACGACATGGCCTCGGAACCAACACAACAACATAGCCTCGGAACCCACATCGACATAGCCTCGGAACCCACACAACAACAGAGCCTCGGAACCAACACAACAACATAGCCTCGGAACCAACACAACAACATAGCCTCGGAGCCAACACAACGACATAGCCTCGAAACCAGTGGGAAGAGGCCCAACCACCTCCTCTTCCCGTGGGGTGCCGTACTGTGCACCCCTCCATAATAATAATTATAATAATAATAATAATAATAATAATAATAATAATAATAATAATAATAATAATAATAATAATAATAATAATAATAATAATAATAATAATAATAATAATAATAATAATAATAATAATAATAATAATAATAATAATAATAATAATAATAATAATAATAATAATAATAATAATAATAATAATCATAATAATCATAATAATAATAATAATAATAATATAATAATAATAATAATAATAATAATAATAGTGCTTCTCTGTCAATGGCTGATGCATTTCTGCACATGCGCCTCCATCGTCTCACCCGTGAGGGGAGTACGAAGACTTGACGATAAGCTCTAATGACACCCCCGCAAGGGCAGTTCCAACACTTCCAGACGGGCCGGTATGTTCAATGAAAATACTCGTCCAGAAATAGACCGGTATGTTCAATGAAAATACTGGTGGCACCGACGGGAATCGAACTGGCGACAGGGCCCAGATGGTAGAACTTGACCACTGGGCTATCACGGTGTCCATAATAATAATAATAATAATAATAATAATAATAATAATAATAATAATAATAATGATAGTAATCATAAAAATAACAACAATAGGCTTCCTCAGACTATAGCATCAGATCCAGATCCTGGACATGTGCCTCCATTGGGTCACCGGGGTCAGCCGATCCCAACGCATTGTCAGAACACCAAACAGACATAGCAGCAACAGCAACAGCAGGGGCAGATGGGGGCTGTGAAGTGCATGAAGAGCTAGATGCGAGGGTGTTAGCTGAAGAGAAGAACTCGGAGACACTACGCTGCGCTCCCGAACCCCTCTCTCTAGCCAGGACGTCCACACTGCGCGGACGGCCGCGCCGCGCAACATCAACGTCACTTGGGGGAGAGGGTGGGACAGAAGCTGATGGAACCTCAGTGAGGTCAATCACCTCCTCGCCCCCATCCTCCACCCCAAGCTCCTCCCTTTTACCCTCCCTAGCAGACCAACACTCAGACACATATGATCCAAACAACACATCCAACTTTGGAGGGGGACGCAACGCTGTAACCCCTAACAACGCAGCAAGCCTAAAGTTACTGCGGAAGCGCGACTTCCCCTGAAAAAGCTTACAAAACAATCGTGATTGATCCACAGGCGACATATCATCCCAACCCTGCCGCACAGAGCCCTCCCGCTCCCGCCCAAGCAACACATCCTCCACCACAACCTCACCGCCTACGACCTCACCACCCTCCTCACTCCCTCCATCCCCCTCAGCACCCCACAGCCATGCCACCGAGCCTCTGCATACTCAGCAGCAGCTGCTTACGTCTCCCCTCATGCATGGGGCAATCCCATAAGAAGTGCGCAAGGGACTCATTGACATCATCATGACAACAGAAGCAACGAGGGGACATGCCACTGACCAACTTGCTGCGGTACAACCGAAGGCGGTTGTTGCAGCTGAGCAACCTTCTCCGAAGCAGATTATAATGCGCATCATCAAGGGCTACCCATCTTGGGAACTCCTTAGTTCCAAAGACTTGTCTTAGGATGACTCGCAGGCCATCAGTAAGATCGCTGCCTGCCTCTCGCTTGTCCCACATCAGTTGCTGCACCATCTTGACGTCCTGCTGAAGGGCCCACTTGTCCACAGTCGAACACCAACCCTCGAGGTCCTTCTCTGAGCTATTTAGGAGCTCCTGAAGCCCTTGTCGTAGATCCATTGAGTCCCTGATAGCGCCTTCGGCCTCCGCAGTCCAGTCGGATTTGACTTGAGATGCGATGACAGGAACGCTTCTCCGGTAGAACACGCAGCCGTCCATAGAACTTCAGTTGCGCCGCCCGCCGCAAACGCTCCGCACTCAAAGAGCGCGCCAGAAAGAGTGTAATCCACTTGCTTGTCTTAGGGCTGATGCCGAGAATCATCCTCATGGGGCGCAGCATTGCTGCCTCCAGCTTGGTGAGCTGCGATACGGGGGCACGCCAGACATCGAAGGCGTACTTCAGCTCGGCCCCCACAAGTTGATTCCAGCACATGAGACGATACCTAGCTTGTATCTCACCTGCACACCACAAAGAGTACCAACCTGCGGTGGCGACTTCAGTGACACGCGTAGCCCGCAGGGCCTGCTCCTTCCACTTCAGGTCGTCGGTGATAACCACTCCCAGGTACTTGTACTGACTGGTGACACAAAGCTTCTGGCCGCGAAACCACGCCACGGGCTCACCTCGCTCCCTGATACTTGGTCGTTTCGCCTTGCTCGACGTGTAAATGGGCATGATTTCCGTCTTGCCGGGCTTCAAGTTGACTTCCAGCCGGTAATCTTCCGCGAACTTGGCCACAACATTGACCATCTTCTGGAGCTCGGTGCGACTGTGAGCGATGAGGGCCACGTCGTCCGCGTATAGAAGTGCCTTGATGTCGTTCAGCCGCTTCACATCCGTGATCTTGAGGGCACTCGCCAGCCGATCACACAGCTCATCCATAAAGACGTTGAAGAGTGTGGGAGAGAGAGGGGACCCCTGTTGGACGCCTACACCCTCCAGTACTTCGGGGGTGAGTGCTCCATCAACTAGCACTTGCGACGAAGTCTGCTCGTAGCACCTGCGTAGCGTGCGCCAGAACTTGCCCCTTACACCCAGCTTCCAGAGCCTCTCAAATAGACCATCTCTCCAAACAGACGGGAAAGCCTTGCGCAGATCGACGAACAGGACATACGACTCCCGCTTCTGCTGCTGACGCCCCTTCAACCTCTGCCAAAGGGTAAAGACCTGGTCCGTAGTGCGACGTCCCGGGCGGAAGCCTCCCTGCTCTGGACGTAGCTTATCCGGGCCATCCACGAAGAGCGTTAGACGAGTAGCTAATAAGGACAGATACAGCTTACCAAGGCAACTAATAATCGAGATATCCCTCCAGTTGTCAGGATCCGTAGGATCCCCACCCTTGGGGATATTGACGATGATTCCCTTGCCCCAAGCTTTTGGAGTCCTCTCGGCTTCTCGAATCCAGTTGAAGTACTGCGTTAAGTGGCCATTGATGTAGGCGCCGCCATACTTGAGCATCTCGTTCTTCACTTTGTCCTCGCCACAAGCTTTGTGGTTATTCAGGGCACGTTGCCTTGCAAGGACCTCCTCTTGCGTGAACGGCTTGTCCAGCTCTTCGCAAGTGTCTTCACCTACTTCGTGCTCCTTCATAGCCCGGGCCACCTCATCTCTGAAGCGATCGTTCCAGTGGAACTGCCGCTTAGCTTCGGCTTCCTCCCACTCCAGCGAGCCTGCTTCTGCACAGCACTCCACCACAACAGCCGCACTTGCCGGATTTTCCCGTGGCTTCACCGAATTTTCCCGAAATTCCTCCCACCGAGCGACCTTTTCCGGCAGCGTACACGCCAGTGAGCCATCCTCCCTTTGCACCGGCGCGGAGACCTTCGTTCTGCGTGCCCCGCCAAGCCGCTTCGCGAGTAGCCAAAAGCGCTTTGAGGATTGTTCGCGTTGACATTTGACCGCTTCTTCCTGCACTTGCTTGAAGGAGGCGGACTTCTTGGCCCGAGTTGCCTTCCGAATTTGCTTGCGGAGCCGTAGCCAATTCAGACGGGCTTCCGCATTCGATTCATCCCTCCTGTATGCTGCGTAGGCCTCCCGGCGCTGTTGAATGAGCTCCTTTAGCTCCCCGTCGAACCAATTGTTGGTGAAACGGGGTCGTATACATCTGGAGCCAATGACCCGGTGCGCCTCCATTCGGAAGGACTGCGCCACTCGCTCGGTGACGTCATCTACCACCCGTTGGCTGTCGGCACCATCCGATAGGTCAAGCTCAGGCAGCTGATGCACTCCAAGCTTCTGTAGGCAATGCTGGAATACGTCATCGAACTTGTCGCGTAGATAATCCAGCGCTTGCTTCGCAGCGTGATCATTACCCGAGACACCAGCACCAATAAGCTTATCAACACGAAAGGACCTGTAAGGTTTCGCAGCCCGCTTTGGCCGGCGCTGGCCGCTCCACGTCAGTTCGGCCCATACTGCCTTGTGGTCCGTATCAAGATCATCTTCGCATACTCCGAACTTTGCTCCAGATGCCAAGCCAGGCGACGCGCAGATGTAATCGAGGAGGTGCTTGCCTGTGCCCATGCCGCGCTGCTCACGCCGGGACCACCAGTAGGACCCTTCCACTGGGCACGAGAAGCCGCTCAGATTTCGCAGGCCCGAAGCGACGAGGACAGCCGCGAGTCTCTTGCCGTTCTCCGAACGTACCGGTGCTCCCTTATCATCGACCTCCCCGTGCTGACCGACGATGCCCTCCTCTTTTCGGCTGCATGCCGGCCCGAGCTTCGCGTTGGCATCCGCCACCGTGTCCACAAGACCTTTGGCTCCAAAAAAAGCTATAGCTGCCTGCCAGGCCGCATACGCCTCTGACGACTCTTCTTCCTGCGTTTCCTGGGGAAAGTAGCCGTTGCCCACATAGATATCCTGAGCGCCGGTAACACCCGAGGCGATACGCAGCCACACTTGCTGCCGGTGGTCGACGGGGGCTGACACCAGGTTGCAATACGGACCAAGGAAGTTAGCCACCGCGAATAGAACCCCACCCTTGCAGCGATTTTTCTCGCTGACCTCCGCAGGTTTTCCAAAAATCCGGAATCCATCCAGGCTGCATTTGGAAAGTTGCTTCTTGCCCATGCGGTGCTCCTGAGCCCCGATGACTAGCCAGCCCTCGTGCTTGTAGAATGATGCCCATTCCGCCGTGCCTACGTTGTCGTATCCCGTTTTACCCTGCCAGTTGTGACTCGCGACGAGTAGCTTGAAGCCGGTATCGAACTGCTTGGAGCGGTGCTTCTTGGCTCGTTTCCGGACCCGACGGCCGCGCTTGGCTTCCGCCCTCGTGCTGCCCCCCTCTGCAGGTGCTTGCGCAGGTTGGTCCCCCACTGCACTGGCCGCCGAATGCAGGGGCACCACATGCACATCAGCACACTCAGACACACACTTAGGTGCATCGGCAGCCGATTCCGAAGACACCACCTGCACATCATCGACACATTCTTCATGCAGAGGCAAGACGCGATATCCCGTCGCAGCTTCCTCCTTCCGGACCGCCCTTCCCCACGCAGATGGATGCGAATAAGCCTTCGGACACGTTCCCTGTCCCTGAACCTGCGCCCAAGGGCCACATTGACCCCTCTGCCGAAGAATTTGAGATGTTTGAGTTGCTGCAATGCCGTCTGCCTGCTGTCATCGTCCTCGTAGACCAGCTCCAGGTGACGAAACATTCGCTGGCCTTGCCACTCCATTACCGGGACCACCAGACCAAGACCGCTCATTTTGGAGGCGATCTCCTGTAGATTGGCGCGTTCTGAGAGCCCCCAGACAATCAGATTACGCCCGTCCTTGTCGTACCGATCTACCCGCCGGTACCGTCGAGGCGGCGGTGCCATCTGCCATATAGCGCCGCTCGCCTTATGTTGAAGCGCCGACCCGTGTGCCAGGTTTGGGGAGGAAGGATGAGGCGCAGCTAAGATAGCCTCTCCACGTGGTTCAGGAATTCCGTCATATACGCGAGCCCTCATCCTCCCATCCTGGGACATCGGGCCAGAGCCCGTCGAAGAGGCATTCCCACGGGTATTGTCCAGGTCTTCGGCGATTCTACCTTGTCCCATAAGGGCCACAGTGGTAGCTCCGTGATTCGCGTATTTGTAATCCATTGAGAGTAGTAGACGGCCAATGTCGCTGGCCATCACCGCCGCGCCTCTTTACGCCGAGGAAAGCGCCCGTCCATGCAAATAGCATCGGCGGTATCTGCAACACACACTACACGCATTTCCGCCGGTGTCACTGGACGCTGCCGCGTCGCTTCGTGCCCTTCGGCGCCCGCCAGCACCCCCAGCGTCGCCAGAACCTGCCTCACGCACTACACACACTCTCCATCGCATCGCCAACGCCTCTACTCTCATGCCTTATGGACTTTCAGCTGCTCCTAACAATACACATCATGAGGTACGGGTGTCCCCGAGTGGAGCCAGATCGGACGGCGTGCCGCTGAAACTCCTTCCCCCACGTGGGTATAGAAGGCGCGAACCTAGCGGTACCTATAGGGTCTTACAGACAAGTATAGTAATCCCAGCCGAAGCTGCTCAGTTAGAAATGCAACGGTGGAGGGTGTGAATGCATGGGGCAAGGCACGGCAACGCAGCAAGGCACTGGCAAGGCATTGGGACCGACTGAAGCCCCTCTCCAACGTGCGCGTCATCATGTATTCCAGTTAGGCAACCCCGAAGAAGCGAAGATAGGGAGGAGACAAAACCCAGATAGATGACGATAGGATTAACATGAAGCCGAAATGGAGCCGAGTTGGAACAGGTCAACTCGGCCCCATCTCGGCTCAATGTGAATCCTATCTTCAACCCATCTCGGTACTGTTTCCTCCGAATGCTCACCTCAACAAGATCACCAAACCGGAACTGGAAGCCCCCAGGCATTTACTCGGCAGGAAATTCGGCGAAAATGGGCTAACCAGGAAACCAGACCCAAACCAACAGCCAAGAAAAACGAGCCAACCAACAATCCAACAGACAACCCCACAACCTGCCTGGCCGAACCCCTACCGAGTAAATGCCCAGTTGAGAGTTGCGCATATCCCGGTGACCGCCCTCCCCAAGCGGTCACCTTCGTGGGGAGAGGCCCAACCACCTCCTCTTCCCATGGAGTGCCATCTTGTGCACCCCTCCAGAATAATAATAATAATAATAATAATAATAATAATAATAATAATAATAATAATAATATAATAATAATAATAATAATAATAATAATAATAATAATAATAATAATAATAATAATAATAATAATAGTGCTTCTCTGTCAATGGCTGATGCATTTCTGCACATGCGCCTCCATCGTCTCACCCGTGAGGGAGTACGAAGAATTGACGATAGGCTCTAATGAAACCCCCCACGGGCAGTTCCAACACTTCCAGACGGACCGGTATGTTCAATGAAAATACTGGTGGCACCGACGGGAATCGAACTGGCGACAGGGCCCAGATGGTAGAACTTGACCACTGGGCTATCACGGTGTCCATAATAAATAATAATAAATAATAATAGACTTATCAGTCAATTGGCCTTTGATCCTGTCGGACATGTGCCTCCATTGGTAGCACGGGACCGTTCGGTGACGCGGCTCCGCTCCAAAGACTCGACTGGCAGTGCAATGTGCAAATGAGCGTGCTGTGCATGTGCAAGTGGGTGCAAGGAGTGAGAGGAGTTATCTGCCGAGAAGAAGTCCGCGACGCTGCGCTGACCTCCACCTACAACAGATCTAGCCAGACATTCTACCTGACTAGGCCTTCCCCTCCTTCTACCCACCTCCTGAACGACCGTGAGGTCGATCACCTCCTCCTCCTCCTCCGCCCCCTCTGCCTCCCTGGTCTGCGCCTCCAACTCCTCCCACTCCTTCCAGATGGTGGCAACAAACCTTCCTAACTCCTCCTCCACCTCTTCTGGGACAGGGATAAACAAAACGCCGAGCATCGCCGCCATCTTTTCATCCTCCCCCTTCAGCCATTCCTCTTTGAAGAGCCTCATCTCCTCCTCTGCCTCCCGCAGTTCCCTGTGATAAAGCCTCCTCGATTCAGCATGAGGGGCTGCCGGGCTTGCGCCTCATCGATAAACTTAAACAGTGCCTCACGAGAGCTCGCAAACGTTGGGCAATGCAGCAGGAAGTGACGTAACGACTCGTTAACCTCAGTGCCACACAAGGCGAAACAGCTTGAGCAGTCCGGCGAGCATGAGCCAAATTTGGATCGGTAGAGGCGAAGGCGATTGTTGCAGCTCAACAATCGCCTTCTGATAAGGTTGTGACTTCCCCCCTCCAGCGCCCGCCAACGTGGGAAAGCAGAGCGGGAAGACATCTGGCTAAGCAGCACCCTAAGCCCATCAGAGGCTTAGCCTGCCGCTCCCAGCCAGCTACTTCCTGCCGGACAGACCATTGCTTTACCACCTCGTTCCAGTTCGCCAGAGCGGCCCGCCAGTCCTTATCATCTACCGTGCCATCTTCGTTCACGACCCGCTTGAGCGCATCCAAGCCCTCCCGCAGCCTGTGATCTGCTAAGATCAAATTTTCCGTATCTTCCTTCCATTTGCACCGACCCGTGTTGTAAAGCCTGCGTGTTAGCGCTGTGTTGCCCAGTAACTCGATGCGCCCTAGGAACCGAAGCCGGGCCGCCTTGGCAAGGATGCTAAAACTCGGCGTGCGGCCTAAACCCCTGGTGATGCAGCCGCTTGTGCGCGTACCAACACCCAAGATGACCGCAGGGCGCTACAACGCGCCTCCAGCTTACTCAGCTTGTTGGCGCCCGGCAGATCCCAAAAAGCCGATGCGTAAAGCAACTTTGCGCCAACCATTTGCTGCCAATTCATCAGCGAAGACGCGCTGGAACTTCAAGGCAATCCAGAGGGGTAGCAGGCAGCCGTTCCCGCTACAGTGATTTCCGCCGCCCGCTTCGCTTGCGGTTTATCGGAGAGGGTGTCCGTGAGCAGAACTCCCAGGTATTTGTAGTGGTCGGTGACGTTGAGAACCTTGCCCCGGAACCTCACGCATGGGGCGACTTTTTTGACTTGGCGTGCCCGTATATCGGCATGACTTCCGTCTTGCCCGGTTTCAGGTTGATTTAAGCCGAAGTCCTCCACGAATGTCGCCACGACATTTACAATCTGTTTGAAGCCCGTGACACTATGCGCAATTACCGCAACGTCGTCGGCGTAAAGCAGGGTCCGTATGTCTTCGATGCGGTTGAGGTCCTCGATCTCCAACTCTTTCGCGATTCGGACCGTTAGCTCATCCATGAAGACGTTGAACAGCGACGGTGGACAACGGCGACCCTTGCTGAACTCCCA
Organism: Paulinella micropora; assembly: GCA_019918135.1. Classification (NCBI taxonomy): domain Eukaryota; phylum Cercozoa; class Imbricatea; order Euglyphida; family Paulinellidae; genus Paulinella; species Paulinella micropora. The sequence goes on from WBZZ01006184.1 coordinate 28,021, forward strand.
TCTCTTCCAGCACTTCACCAGTGAGTTCGCCATCGACTAGCACTCGCGATGACGTT
>WBZZ01006185.1:0-7500 GCA_019918135.1 Paulinella micropora
CCCGTGCAAGATAAACAAAACACCACTGAAGGCAAGTTTCGGCCTGGTTGGCGAATTTCCTCTTCATGCGGGGATGTTCGAGTTTATACACATTGATCATGTGGGACCTTTCCCAGAATCGAAGGATGGTTACAAATAACTCCTCACGGCTATTGACAGAGCCACCAACTATATGTGGATCATCCCTGTCAAAGACGTTACCGGCAAGACGACGGCCGAGGCGCTGATCGATAGGATCATCTCACAGATCGGAGTACCAAGAAAGATATGTTCTGATCGAGGCTCGGACTTTAATAACGAGGTCATCGACAAACTATCTAAGTATTACGGGATGAAATGGCAATATGTTACTGCCTATAACCCGCGAGCAAATGGGAAAATCGAGCGGGTACACAGACCCCTCAAAGCCTCGCTAAAGATGTATTGCACAAAGAAGGAGAATCAAAGAGCATGGGTCGAGGCAGCACCATTATTTGCGTTTGCAATGAACTGTCTACCCTCTACGGCGTTAGGAGGCTCGAAGAGCTCAATCTCGCCATATCAGTTAGTATATGGGCGTGAGCCTGATATCCCGACTTCGCTCCTTCACCCAAAAGACACTTGGGCGGATGCGGATGAGTTGTTTGGGATGAGACTTAGAGTGAAGATGGAGGCGGAACAAATAGTCAGGGCGCATAGAGAGGCGGAGCGCCGAAAGACTGATGCTGAAGGGGTGCGACAAGCGCACTTGGATCAGATCAAGTTCCAGGTCGGGGATATTGTACTATTGTACCATCCTCAAGTCCCGAAGGGAGTCAGCTCTAAGCTGTTCACTCACTGGAAAGGACCTTATCAGATTATGGAACAGACGGGACCTCTGAATTACAAGATCAGGGGTAGAGGGAAGGTGCAAATTGTGAATGTAAGAAGGCTGATTAAGTATGATCCCTTCTTACTGGAAGATGAATCCGTTGAGGAGGCGTTAAAACGGATGAAGGATGATTTCAAAGAGGTGCCGCCCATCCACAAGGAGGCTGGCATAGACCAAGACGATGCTTATCGGGCACCGATAGCTGAGAAGGAGGAGAGTGAGGTGGACAGCAAGGAGAAGACTGACCGCATAAGCGCGGTGGGGACTCAGTCCAAGTCTCCGCGAGAGCATAGCGGAAAGAAGGAGAAGATCACAGAGGCGCAGCTAAGGAGAGCGCGGAATGATCTTATCAACGACCAACCGAGGAAGGCGATGAGGTCGATGAGATCAAAGGACGTCCACCAGGAGGAGGAGGGGACGGACACTGACCCAAACGCGGGCAACGTTGAGATTGTCCATGAGCGATGGAAGGAAGGCGATGCGATAGCAACCATCGCATGGGTGAAAAATGTTTTCTATCTGATGAGACCAGCGGAACAACATGTCGCTGATGACACTCTCTCAGACTTATACTTGATGCGGGTCGTGGCGGTCCCACGACAGATGCGTGTCACACGGACACTCAAAATATCATCAGCCGCAAAGATAGTACAACCGATACTCCAGTTCTGGAGAAGTATGGACCCGGTTGAGGTTCCAAAGGCAAGACATTATCTGCCAGTATATAAAGACGCAAAAAGTCTCGAGACATGGGATGATACAATTACTCCCAGAGACAAGGATTACACTGCGTGGACCATTCAGACACTGCCAAGAGGAGTGCTTGATGTCCCTTTTGAATTATCGTTGGGCGGAATCCCTAATAAGATCTGGGACATTCTCGAACAGTCAAAGTTCGATCTGACTTTTGTTGGTGGTCCTCCACCAGGCAAAGAAATCCGCGCCAGACGACGAAGGCAGTGACAAAGAAACTATTTTTCTTTATGCGTCTCAAATAAACTGATTGATTGCCCACGGCGTATCATGATTTGATCATGCATCATCAGTTATCAATATGAATATTAAAAAGACTCAGTGATATAACTTGGCATTCGATCGCAACATACGAGTGCGAAAGGTCGATCGACGATGATACTACACCGTATACGGGGATCGCTAGTGTATTGAGCGATGGTGTTCCCGGGTATGACCCTTTCCAAGTCCTGGGATGATGTTCTCGAAAATGAAATGTTCTCTGAAACTTTCATTAAATTATTTTTTACGATAGAATATATACTGTCGTACCTGAGCACGGTCAATCTCTACTTGTGTCGGTATATCGCAGGGTCGGGTACATACACCTCGACTTCGGATATAGCTATTAGGACTGGCCCCCTAATACTATACCATAGGATATCCGCCTTATACAAGGGTATGTCATTAAAAAAGACAATGTACTTACGATCTCCCTGTGAATAATAATAATAATAATGATAATAATAATGATAATGATAAGAAGAAGAAGGAGATCAAAGGGGGAATCGTACTACAGCACCACGTTGCTTGTATTTTTTTATTAATAGTACGTTGTTCTTGACATACTGCCGAAAAAAAAAATTGAGGGGAAGGAGTTCAAAATTTACCAGAAAGGCTAGAGAATCCGCTTTGACGTGCCGTATGAGGATATATTTATCGTCTTTTAGCGTCTATCCGTGGGTCGATGCGCTGTGTGGCATGACTCCATAGCGCATACTATTTGCAGAAAGAAATCAGAAGGTGTATGACAAAAATGCTATTTCCGTCATAAAATCGGGAGGGGGTACTGTAGGCATCACCCCCGGATAGCCGGTAAAAAGTACCTTTTCCTGGTGACAGGTGCACCAGCTTGTTTTCAGTATTATTTGTCCGGATTGGACCTGATGCCATTTTATTCCTGGTCTGTTGCCGTTTTCCTTTTTGGCTTCACTGAGCTAATATAACGAGACATCATTCTCATTCTTGAGGACTGTGTTTGGTTGTATTACCGACTTTTTACGAGCTATCGTTGGGGGCATTACATATCGCGACGAGTGTTACGCTTGAAAAAAAGCTGTGAATGCATGTTGTTCACTAGCCTGAGCTCCAGCGACTGACAACTTGAAAACCAGTAAATAGTTCCGTGAAGCTTCAAAAAAAAAGTGATATGATTAACGGTAAGATGCACGTATGGAGTAATGAAATCCGGATCGAAAGTACCGTAAGGATCATAGTACATCCTTCCGGCGCATAACGGGCCCATTCTCACCCCTCCTCACCTCCTTCCCATCCTCCCGCCAGTAAACGATATCGTTTGGTTCACCGCCTCTACCAGGTACCTTCAGATACCAAGTCCCATCCTCGATCAAAGGATGAGCGGGGCCTTGGTATTTCATAGAAGTTAGTTCAAGAAACAAAGTCCGAGTTTGTTTCTGCCACAAATCCGCTTCCGTGTCAGTGAAAATGTGCGGATTGTTGATTTTGCGAAATTGATTCCACCAGCCCGCGCAAAAAGTCTTAATATTTTTCCAGCGGCCCGGGCAGAAAATATTTTCTAAATTCAAATTGTCGTCGTAAACTTCCGACATAAAACGACGCAACGCTACACCGCGATCAAGTCCAGTCCATTCATGATCTTTTTTGTCATTATACCGACATTTGAAACCGGAAATTACCTTTCCCGCCCGGTTTTTACCTGCAAGTTGATCTTTGAAGTGCGCGAGTCTTGAGTCAAGGGACGCGTACGGTGAATCAAGCGGAATGTCCAAACTCCAAGGGACACGAGGCTTTCCTGTTAAAATCTCTCGTATAATACTAGTAGCCAGTCATGCGGCCGCACACACGCAGCATCATGTGCAGCAAGTCTGGTATGTGTCTTTCAAGCGGGATGAAATGAAAAAGTGATTGTGCATGTTTTTTTCCGGGTGTGATGCATCATCAGTGCTCTTTCTAGTCACACCCCACTCTACCTCTAAATCTGCTCTATCGTCTGAATGGCATGTGCACAAAAAACAAGAGTTATCTGAAGAGGCTGCTTTATGCCCGGTGCATGAAAGCAGCCACTTCATGTCACCGGTCACAAAAAGTTTAACCTTATAATGCCGGCCGGTTTCCGGGGATGTCCATCCATATTGTTCAAGTTGCTCCAGGTAAGCTAAAAGCTCACCTACAAGTTATTAATAAAAATTTATATCAATAGTATTAATAAATAAAACTAATTCAATTATAATATTAATAAAACTAATTCAAGTATTAATAAAACTTATTCAATTATTAAGAAAGTTTTATTGTTAATTACTTAACGAAAAGAGAGAGAAAGAAAAAGATCGGGGGAAATATGTGTAGAAGAGAAGTGATGTTATCTTCAACATAGATTTTCCCCTAGTAACCTAGAAGCAAAAAGAAAAAAAAAAGAAAAAGAAAAAAAGCAAGAAAAAAAAAAGAAAAAAAAAAGAGGTTTGACGTTAACGTGGGAGCAGATCAATAAAGAACTGCCCCTACACTAACCTCAAAAAAATTTTGATCAAACAACAGCTCATACTGCCTTAGCACGCAGTTCTGCCTCCACAAAATATACCCCCATCATGTTTACCTGCGGACTGTTTGAGCTCCTCCAGTTCTTCCCCGCACCTAGAAATGAGCACAGGGAAGATCCCCTCCTGACTCGTGGGATGGGGAAAGCCCCGTACCAACTGCTTTTCACCATCAACTGCAAAAACCTTAATCGCCCATAGTACAGAATTCAGTGTTGCACCTGTTTTCCTGCCACCCCCCCCCCCCCCAATAGGTATCATGAGCGTATCCGCCTGCCCTGCCCCATCCCTCATCCACTTGGTCTCCAACTCAGTGAGAATGCTGTAAACATTTGCACTCGCAGACAAACCGTCTGCTGACAGTTTCAGATCGTACTTAAGGTCCACGTCCGCTGTGAGCTCTCTCCTCTTCTTCGTCAACTACAGTCACACAAATTGCAGAAAAGAAACAAACAAAAAAGCAAAGCCAACCTGCTGGCCCGAGAGAAAGGGATGCTTCACTGCATGCAATAAAGCGGAGACTTGCTTGTCGGACATGACGTTGCAATCCATGTGCAACAGGGCCTGGTAGGCTAAGTTCTCTATTTGTTTCTCGTCAGGCATGGCAGCATAGTTTTTATACATGTCTTTCACCATTTCATCATAATCATTCACCTCTGCTTCTGTCAACCTATGCTCCTCACCTAACATTCGCCTAATCTCCCCTACCACAGCCCCACACCTCTGCTTTCTCTGTCTCCTAGTCTGCTTGGACACCTCTTCCTTTCTGATCTTGGGCACCCTACACACTAGCACTATCTCTTTCCCCGTCACATACTTATCTATTCTACACCTATCATCTGTCTCCTGCCACTGCCACATCTCTCGCAGGTATGGCTCTCCTGTTCTACCCACACACCCATGCGCATCTGGCACTTTTACTGGCATCATCTTCTCCCTCTGTACACTAGCCCAGTACTCCTTAAAGTTTCTGGTCATGTAATGTACTCCAGCCCCTTTCGGGGTGATGACAGAAAATTCCATTTCCTAATTATCGAGAGATTCTGCCCCCACTTCGAGAGATTCCGCCCCCACTTCGATGCCCGTGCAACGGCCATACTGCGAGTCTCGTTCTCTTGCCTCTGCAACTCGCTCTTGGTCGTCGAGCTTGGCTCTTTTTTCCACCAACGCGTCGGCACGTGTATCCCTCTCAGTCCTCTTCTTGTTTTTGTCAAAAGTCTTTCTCTGCTTTCGCCAGCCTTTGGATCCGCGACTTGGAGGCATGGGGAAGCTTCGCACCAAAGTCCCAACAGACTGCGCCGGTCCTTAAAAAAGTTGACAGGGTTTGGCTTTTTGGCTTGCATGCCTGGGCCTGCCTGAACATTTTTTAGGGTAAAAGGTCCCAAAAACCTCAAAAATCCAGGAAAAGTCTCCTCCTAAACTACTTCACCTTTTTTTAAAATGGCTTCAGATTCAGAAAGCTCGTCATCTGAAGGGGTTCCGACCAACTTTTCAAAAATTATTGTCAAATTTTACACAAAATGTTTTTTTTAATGCAGAAAACACAAAATTTTTAACCGTTATGACATTTGAAATTCAATTTTTAAAAAAAATTTCAGTGGGAGACCCATCCCATCGTGACCTTTACAACAAAAAAAGAATTATTAAAAAATGTTAAAAACTCATTACGCCTATTTTGCCTCCGTTTTACCAACGCTTAAATTGCCTAAAATTACATATAAACCCTCTCTAGCCATGACTTTTACCAATCTCGACCCCGCAAAAACCGTCAAATAAAAAAAAATTTAGTGTGGCCTTCACTTCAAAGGCTACGTATGTCGATAGGCCTGTCTGTTCAAATATTTTTTGGAAATTTTTTTGGTTTCGAGTCCTCTCCGGGAATTGGCATGGTCTTGTCAGTTGAATATTGCCACAGAAATTCACGGGCCGGCGCCACCAAAATCATGTCGGAGGGTCAAGTACTTCAAAGCAGGTAAATGTTCAAACCACATCGTTTCAAGCAAAAGCAAGCATGACACAAGTGTTTGTTTTAGAAAAAAGGGGTAGCTAACTATTTTTCACCCTTATTTTCGACTGCAATTTTCCGTGACTTCTCAGGACATAGCAAATATGGTGTTTTTAACTGAAAAATGCTGTTTGCATGATGCACTCTGCACTCATTTGTACACACAAGTGCACAAATGAATTCACATTTTATGTTGAGTAATCCTGCCTAAGGGTTTTTGCAGAGAAGTACGGTACAAAAAAAAAACTAGGAAAACATAGGTCGAAAATTAGTTTCAAAATTCAGAACATACTCTGGAACACAGCAAGATGATACCTTTAATACACTGAAAAACTAAACTGTCGGCTACATATTCTCAATAAAAACATTGAATTTTGTGCAAACAGCACCTCAAAATCTTGAATATTGAATAGGTTTACCTGCTTTGAAGTTGATGGGCGCTCTAACGACCAGGAGAACTTACATATGGGTATGTTAATTTTTTTTTTGCACGTCATATTATATTTTTATAAGTTTAAGATTTTCCAAAGCTGTTTGAAAGAAGTTTCCGTGGTTCCTAAAGTTTTTTTTTGTTATTATTAATATTATAAATAAATATTAATCGCAACATGTCAAGAAGTATTGTATTAATTTTTTTTTCTTCTTTTAACGCAGACATTTGCCACTCGTAGAGCCTGAGTTGGAAGCAGAAGAGATATTAATAGAATGAAAGAGGTTATAACCGGAACAGGTACTCTGACATTTAGTCGTCACTCAACGAGAGAGGGGCAGACCAAGCATAAGAGTCAAGTAACGACAAGCCGGACAACACTTAATGCCACTATGTATTGTGCGGGCCGGCCGACAATCCCTTTCCCCCCTTGGGGTGAAGCAGCAGTAAGCGGTCGACCCCCACGCAGAAGGCTGAATCCTCATTCGAAGGCGCTCTCGATCGAACGATACATGACATAAGGCATTCCGGCTATCGAATATAATAAATAAAAAGAATTGGTCCACGTCCAGTGCTAGTCTCATCCGTGAGAACTAGTGCACCCGAGCTCCAGCTCTTCCTTCCACTGGCATCGGTTATAAATGCTATCTCTTGATCCTCCCCTTCAGTCGCCACACAGAAGAATTTT